>VZUI01049270.1:0-33356 GCA_013401135.1 Cettia cetti | reverse complement strand
TTAAACAAAAAAAAAAACCAAAAAACAAAAAAAAAAACAAAAAAAAAAAAAAAGAAAGGGGAAAAACAATCATCAATATGCTTTAAGCAAAGATTTCTGTGTCCTGAGCAGTTATTTCTTCTCTGCAAAGGGAGTTGTGCCTTTCCTTACAGCCCACTTCAAACTGATTTGTTAGAGATTTCCCAAGTCCCATGGAATGACAGGCTGAAGGCTTGCTTTCAAAATATTGGAGGTGCAACACTGAAACCAACACTGCCTTGCCAATTAACTTAATTCTCACTCAGTTTGGGGCTGTGTGCATGTGAAATCGTTTGAATGGGAAGGGGAAATAAAATTCACCCTTTGCTGAGGGCTCAAGGACACGGGCAGGGGTTCCCAGTAATCCACAGCTCCTCCAGGAGAGGCCTTAGGTCCAGCCTAAGGATCCAGGAGCCAGTCCTGGCTCTGCCCAGGATGCTCTGATCCATTTCCCTTCCAGCTGAGGACATTCCATGATGATTCCCTGCCTGCTGCCCTTCCCCAGCAGCCCCCAGGTGGATCCCTGTGCTCCTGCCCCATGCTGGGATGGATCCATCCCCAAATCCCAGCCCTGAGCTCCTGGGGAGCTGCAGGAGGGGGGGCTCAGGGTGGCACAAGGGGCACAGGTGGCACGAGGGGCACAGAGCAGTTTCTGCAGGGACACTTTTCTCCTCTCTGAGGATGGCCAAGCCCTGAGCAGGCTCTGCAGAGGGGTTGTGGCTCCTCACCCTGGGTGAGATGCCCTGAGCACTCCGTGTTGCCCTGCCTGGGGGTCTCGGGGATCTCTGGGATCTCCTCTGGGATCTCTGGGATCAGAGATGTCCCCAGGTCCCCTCTGACCCGGGTGCCCCTGGCAGTGAGCAGCAGGCAGAGCTGCCCCAGCTGCTCCTGGGCTCTCCCTGCCCCTCCTGGCTGCCAGCAAACTCCAGCAGAGCCTGGCTGAGCTCAAGGACAGCCAGACAGGGCCCTGAGACAGGAGGCTGATCCTCCCCTCTCCCAGACTCCCACTGCAGCTCCTGCCTTGAGGAGCTCGTGGCAAAGGCTGCCAGGACAGAACTCTCTGACTGCTGAGGTCAGCAGCAGAGCCACACATCCCTGTGCCATTCCTGGGGCCCAACAGCTCTGACATTCATTTTCCCCTTTTCCCCAGCCTGGAAAAGAGCAGGATCAATGCCATGGAGACCCCAAACCCTCAGCACAGCCCTGAAAGTGCCCCAAAGCCTGCAGGAACAGCCCAGGTTGAGTTTCCAGCATCTCCTGAGGAGGTGAAGCTCATTCCAACAAAGTGTAAATTCTGCCCAGTGCAAAGAAAAATTACTTTGAATTAACTGGATAGATGTTATGAATAATCCACATTAAATTCTTAATTTTGGGTTACGATAGAAGACTTAATAGTGGTCAGATACCCACTGCTTATGCAATTAATTCTTAGCCAAGAAAATGAATGTGAGATATAAAATATTTTAGAAATAATCTTTTCGTACAAAAACAATGGAAATTTGAAGAAGGATTAAGATTTAGTGTCACAACAGATTATAGTGTGAACAGAATATGTCCTTACAGAAATCTATTTAACCACTGATATCCTAGAGGGAACAAACTATAGGGCTTTTTCCATAGGGAAAAAAAAAAAAAAAAAAAAAAAGGAATTTGCTCTTTGTGTTTACTGGAGCCCACAACTGGCAGGAAATGAGGCATGAAATGTATTGTCAAACACACAGTGTTCCAATAGAATGCCTTACTTCCAGCTGAGCATTGATTTTAGGGATGCAAGCTCTCAGACCCCCCCTAAAAATGGATATTTTTAAAAACTGGATCACCCTGGTAATGCTGGGCATACACACAAAGGTATTGCTGCAAAAATCTTCAGCTTTTTTAACACTTCTCTGAAGAACTTCCTCCCATTTGTTAGTTTTTCAAGAATAATTAAGGAATACTGACAGGAAGCAGGAGAGGAGGACTCCCACCAGCCCAAACTGACCCAAACTTCTGTTCAAAGTCACTCCTGGGCACAGATCTCAGAGAGAAATGATGGAATTGCAGCTCCAGATTTGCATGGAAGAGAAGCAGGAGCATCACCCTTCCAGAACACCTCTGTCCAAGATATTTCCCTACTGCATCCAGAGAAATCAGGGCCAGGAAATCCCCTGAAAACTCCTTTTTTCTCTATTAATGTCATCAAGCAGCAGCAACACACACTGGTGAGGGTTGTCTCTATCCTAAGCAAGTGAGGGATTGCCCAAAAGCTCCAGGTAAAATGAGTTTTGCAGTTATTTTACAGACAAAATTGAGTATGCAAAGCAGCATTACATCAGTCACCCTTTCCCAAAGCATAGCTAATGCACTTAATTAACTAGGCTGCTACCAAATCCTCTCTTTAAACACTTTTTTTTTCTTTAAAGATTGTCACAAAACCCCCCCAAACAAACAAAAAACACTAGAAAAATTAAAAACCCCAAGAAAAAGAGAACCAAGAGTGTTGGAATAGAACATAATTTTTTTTTTTTTTTTTTTTTTTTTTCTTTGAGAAGTTAGCTGTGTGGCAATGATTTAATTAAACCATAAATGAAAATGATTGCAAAAGTGTCTTGCTATGTAAGGGCAGGATGTACAGAATTAAACACCCGTTTCTGGGCTGTTTGGGACAGAGATTTGTGTTCTCTCACAGTGCTTTTTTAATTCTCCTCTGGCATGGACACACACCCAGGGGTGCAGGAACAGGTTGAGCTTTTCCCTTTGGGGTTTCACAGTGACACAGCCCCAAAGATGTCCCATCCCAGGGAGGAAAGCAGGGCTGGCTCTGGAAAATCCATTTATTTCTCAGTCCTGGTGCAAGAAGCTTCTCCTGCTGCTGCTGCAGAGCCACCAGCATGGGCAGAATCGTGGCAGGGACAGGCACAGCACACTTTGTTCAAGTCAGTGTCACTCATTTCTACCAAAAACAGGCAAAAAAAAAAAAAAAAAAAAAAAAAAAAAAAAAAAAAAGGTTCTCTTTCATCCTTCATCCTTTGAATCTGTAAGTTATTGAACATTTCTGTTCCTGTATTGAAAGGGAACTGAGAGAGGCAGAACTTCTCAGGAAAATCCCAGAGCAGACAAGGGAAGAGATTCCCAGCTCCGTGCCGGATCGCTGCACTGGAATTAGCACTGCCCTCCTGCTGAAGGCATTTCTCTGCTCTGTGACAACGGGGCTGAGAGGGGAGGCGGAGGGGACAATCCTGGGAAGCAGGAGGGGTCAGGGCGTGGGTGTCACCCCGGGATGCAGCAGGGGACAGGGGCTGTGCCAGTGCCACCACTGAGGGCACGGGGCCGGGCAGGAGCCTGGAGCTGATCCCAGCCCCTCGACAGGGACACCTCCCCTGTCCCAGGATCCAGGGGCAGCCCCAGCTGCTCTGGGAACCCATCCCAGGGAGGAGTTCCCCCCAGCATCCAGCTGACCCCTGTCCTGCCCCAGGCCCTTGAGGGAGCCTCTCTGCACCTGCTGGTAGGATCCTCCCAGGTACCCTGCCATGGAATTCATGGATGTGAAGAACTGAGTTTAGGAGATCCAGGGGCTTGAGGCCACCTGGCCAGGTCAGGATCTAGGACTGACCACAGCTCCAGAGACAGTTTTGTTCCCTGGACAGACACGGGGGGAGAGGCTCAACACCAGCATTTCAATCTAATCACTGTAATAACTGTGTTGTTTGTTTTTCAAACCAACACACAATATTAATGGCTTTTCTTGTGCTATTTTGCATAAAACTAGGGAAGGGCAATAAGGAGCCCAGTCCATCAGGGGCTGTGATCCATCTGCCAGGGAAATAAACTCGGGGGGACTCTCTCCATGCACAGAGCCCTGTGCTCACCACGGGATGCCTTCCCAACATCCTCATCTTGGCCCCAGGAGCTCCTGACAGGGCTGGGAGTGGAAGAGCTGTCCATTTATGAGTCCCATCACACTAAGAACGGGCTTTCTGTATTTCTGCCAAAGTGTTCAAAGTAGAAACTTGTCTTTTGTGCTTTTTCTTTGATAAAAAAAATAATGTCAGGCTAAAAAGACAGGTCCAAACAGTTCCTGGCCACCTTGGCAAACATGCTGCTATTGTTTATAAACCCTTGCAGTTATTATTGTTTGGGGATTGTTTCTGTTATCTCACTTCTAATAACAGACAAGTGACTGTGTCAAGGAAATCTAATAAAATATAAATAAAAACTATTTGCCTGTGTTTTTTCCCCTATTACTTTGAGCACAAATTACATTAACAAAGCAAAATAACACAGACAATCAAGATTTGAGTGTGGAACCAGCCAGAAACGCTTTGTGTTTATTAAGTTTTCATTTACAAGAGCCTGCATCACCTTATCTGGATTAAGAAAAGCAGCATCCAGGGCTGCAGGACGTGCTGGCTGAAGCCCAGCCCAGCAGAGCACAGCCACGTGTGGCTCAGACACACAAACCCTGTCACACGTGGAACCTCTGGCCCAGGATCTCCCCTCAGGCAAAAGGCAGAGCAGACCCTGCCCTCAGATGTGCCTGCTGGGACACAGGCAGAGAATTCCTGCTGCATCCCTGGCTGATTCCTCCAGCAGTGACCCTCCAGGCAGAATCCTTTTGCTCATCCACCGATTTTAGCTTGCAGCTAAACCCAGAGGGATACCAGAGTAATTTACCCAGAGACAACCAAAGGGTTCCCATAAAGCTTTGGCCAGACACGTGGATATTTCAGGTTTACTCATCTTTGCATTAGAAAACAACCTAGATGGGCTCTTCAGATCTGCCAGGAATTAAATTTCTTAAAAAAAAAAAAAAAAAGAAAGAAAAGAAAACCCCAAACCCAACAGCTGTAGTCCCACCTTTATTATTGCAGGTGTTCTGTTACACCCAACCATATCTACTATTTTTCTCTAGAGATTTATTTAATACTGGGAAAAATTTGTCCTTACAAGAATTCCTCTTTTTAACACAACACCCAATTATTTATTTTTTAAAAATAAAATCCCCAAACACACAAACCCCCCAGACTACTTCCCTTTGGCTGATCTGTCCAGCCCATCAAATTAACAAAAGGCAGGAGCTTCAGTCTCCATCATCAGGAGAGGCTCAGCAGCAGGGAGGTGTGGGGCTGATTTTCTGAGTTTGGGAGGTTTTTCAGACTGTCAAAGGCTGATTTCCTCCTCATGGGAAGATTCCTGGAGAAGTCTTATTCAAGGAATCTTCCCATGAGAAGGAAGTCAGCCACTGACAGGCTGAGAAACCTTCCAAACTCAGAAAATCAGACCCACAGGAAGGGAGTGACAGGGCAGCCCCACTGTACAAACGTCCATGCACTCATTCTCCACCAAGCCTTGTTTTCACCTTGGATGCCCCAATTCCACATTCTGGACACCTCTGCACCCAAGCCCAGCTCAGCCCCATCAGCCTTTCCCAAAAGCAGAGAATTTCCTCAAAACCTGTTGAATTTTGGTGCCACACTTAGATTATCTCCAATCAAGCAAGGAGCGTTTTTTGGTTTTTTTTTTTTTTAATGTTAGCACTAAGAAACAATTCTGAACAAGACATCTTACACTGCTTAACATAGCCTTCCTTAAAGCTGAATAATTCCTGCTCAAGTGGTGCCAGCTCGTTCTGCTCTTGAGATGTGTCACTGCTTGACAGCTTGGGATGGAATCCACCACTGGCACTGGACATATGCTCTCGAGGTGGACAGCACTCCCACCACCCATTGCAAATTAGAAAAAGGATTAAAACCACCTCCCTCCTCAGCCTGCTTGTGTTATTTCATCTGGCAAAGACCATACAGAAATTAATAATAGCTTTCCCACCCGCAAATAAAAGTGTGCTACTTAAGGTTTTTGGCAGTGAGCTGGCATTTTGTCATTTAATCATTTCACATCATTACACTGCAATATGCAATGTAATGAGATGACACTCCTAAATGACAAACACTGGGTACCTCCTGGGCTGCGAGGAATAATGGCATGGCAAGGAAATTGTGCACTGAGGGTTGCCACAGCTCCACTCCCCCGAGCTGGGGTTGAGGCACGGAGGAGCTGCAAGGAGAGCCTCACCTACAGATGGCTGAGCTGACCCTCCAGCACAGCCTGGGATTTCAGATTTCAGCCCTGCAGCTCCAGATCCCAAATCCCACCCCTCACCTGGGCTGCTGAGGGGGGCAGTCCCAGCCCCTCCCTGGGTCACAGATGAAGGGCAGCCAGAGCCTCCTTATCTCTGCAGCCCACTTGATTGGGAGGATATATTAACCTTTAAGCATTTTGGAGAAATGCCTCTGGAGGTCTCCTGCCAGAGCCTGATTTGATTGTCTGGGGTGGTAGCAAAGAGGGGAAAAGTCCAACAAAGCCAACCCTTGGTGCCCACACGTCAGGAGCCGCAGAGCACTTCAAAGCAACCCCTAAATGTCTAAGGCCCCTCCAAGGACCTCCAAGATCCTCAGAATTATTCTTCCCCACCCTTTCTTCCTGTTCTCAATTCAGCTCAGATAAAGGCCACTGAGGAAGCCATAAATAACAGCCTCAAATGTCACTGTTGTGCTAACACCCCTCTCCTGCTGCACAGCCAAAGTGCCACTTCCCACCTCCCCAGGAGCCTGCAGCTGCTGAAATCACCCCCAGACACACCCTGAAAACCCCAGAGCACTGGGAAAACCCACAAATAAAGCCCTCAGTGCAGCCTTCTCCCTGTGCCAAGGGATCTTTCCTGCCAACCCAGGGGTGGCTGTGCCCATCTGGGGCTCCAGAGGTTCCTCCAGGTTCCTGCAGGCTCCAGGGGATCCAGCAGAGCTGGGGAGCTGGCAGGGCAGCCAGAGCCCCTGGCACCACGCTTGGGACCTGCCTGATGAGCAAAATTGGAGTTTTGGCAACAAATTCGTCCCCAAGAGACCCCAAGGGGGCTGTTCCAGCCCCAGCTGCCCCAGGCCCAGGGGCAAACCCCTGGTGCCCCCTCCCCAGCTGCCCCAGCCCCTCCCAGCCTCTCCATCACGCCTGTTAGGAGACTCTGGAAGAACCAAGAGAGAGACAATAAAATTCTGAAGTGAAGAGCTCTTTAAATATTAGCTCAGCTGGTATTATCATACATTTTTCCAAGTTCAAACATGATAAAGTGATTTGAG
The DNA here is from genome assembly GCA_013401135.1 of Cettia cetti. Classification (NCBI taxonomy): domain Eukaryota; kingdom Metazoa; phylum Chordata; class Aves; order Passeriformes; family Sylviidae; genus Cettia; species Cettia cetti. The sequence goes on along the minus strand of VZUI01049270.1, from coordinate 26,229 downwards.
AGTTTGCCAACTCCATATTCAGGGGAAGCATGCAGAGAGAGGAGAAATGCTGATATCTTTGATGTAAGTTCTTTTTCTTTCCTTTCCTTTTGTTGACTTTAAAGAGCAGTCGTCTTAAACCTGATTTCAGAAGGCATCAGAAAATGCTGGAAATTACACAACAGCTTTAGGAGCAGAGTTGCAGGTGGCAAGATATTTATTTTCCAAAAGCAGCTCTCCATGAATGGATGAGCCATCCCAAAGAAATGGTTATTTTCTTTGCCATCTTATTCACAGAAAAAGCCCTATTGAATTTCTGCTATTCAGTCATTTATTATTTAGTGGCTGAGAGAGCTGGCTTTTTACATTCTTCCCCACATCAGTGAGAAGAGACAATCCTTAAAAACAAATTCCTGAAGTGACAATGAACCTCTGGCTCCCAACCCTTAATAAGCAGCCCTGAACATCTCTGTCTCTGCAGGACATGCTGTCACAGCAAAAGCACTTTAGAAACAGAGGGATCTGGCAGACAGGACACTTCCAAGGTGCCTTGGCTTCCAGGGGAGCTGCCCCAGTTTGGGATGAGGTTTAGGGGCTCCAGGAGAAGTTTTCCAGGAGTGAAATCAACCCTTGCAGAGGGGCCACGACAAAAGCATCCAGGTTCAGCCCTTCCCACCTTACTCCACAGAGGATATTTTGCACAGCAAAACCTTGCAAGGCTGAATAACAGCTCCAAAGACAAATTGTTTGAAACAATTTGGATTTCACCACCTTCCTAAGTGTCCAAGAAAGCTTGACACCCCCTTAAAAGAGCCACTCTAACACCCAGACATTCATTAAAATGTAATAATATAGATTAAGTTTACTTAATCCTGCTGCAGAGTGCCACAGAGAAAAAGCAATATTCATTACACTTGGCAAAAGCAGGAATGGTGAGTGGGAGCCAAAGCAGGCCTGGATGCTTGCTTGTTTCCTCATCTTTTTTTAAAGCCTTTTTATATTTTCTTCCATCCTTCTGCACTGGCATGCTCCCTAAATGCAGCAAAGACAGAAGGTAATTACATATCGTGACTCATTAGCAGAAAAAAAAGGAAAAGTGGGAGCAAAAGCAATAGGTAGGTGGGGGTAAATTTACCACATAATGATTTAAAAGTTTTGGACTCCTGCACACAGGGGGAAAAAAAAAGGGAAGGAATTTAGTCATTCAGACTGTGAAATTCTAGGAGACTAAATGTCTACTTAAATTATTTCATCACATATTCATTAGGCCATCCCAGGGAAAGCAGTTACATTATTTGATGGGGTTTTAGTTCTTTCCTGGCACCCTGAAGAAGACAAAGAAGAATGGACAAATTGAACAAAAGATGAACAAAGGAAGCAGCAGGGAAAAGAAGGCAGAGAAGTCTTAAAAAAACCCCAAAAAACCCACAGACCTATTGAGCCAGGGCATAAAACCCCAAGGTTTAATTCTTGACACCAAGAGCTGGTCCAAGCCCAGGCCTGGTTACTGCCCCTGGAATGCCAAGGCTGCTCTTTCCTGCTGCTTTGGCTGCCCTGCACCACAAATAAATCAGGAGTTATGCTTTAACATAGCACCAAGCGCATAAAGGAATTTATCCTCTGAGTCCACTAGACTGTAGAACAAATAAATATAAATAATGATAGAGGAAAAGGAGAAGGAAAGTGAAACACTGATGTGGGAAGTCAGGAAATCTTTATTTTACCCAGAGTCATTGCCCACAAAGTTCTCCCCTCAATAACTGCTGGTTTGGTGGGGTTCCTTTTTTAATGTTTTTAATTGTAATTAAAACTCTCGAGCCAGCTTCTTTTAGAAAACATATTATCTCCCTTTTTGGCTGTGCCACAGCAGAGGATCCTCTGCTTACTCCCTTCGAATTTTAAAACGTGGACTTAAAGACCCAGGAGGACAGAATACATTTTCTGCTATTTTAAAGAATTAGAATGTGTTGGGGAAAGACTGCACTTGGCTGGGAGCTGCTTTATTAAAAGGATGTTGCAGCTAGAGAGTGGGAAAAAATAGGACAAAGCATCCAGTGGGAGCCATTGTTCTCCTTGGGGCAGAGCTGGGGAGGGAATGGCACAGGCAGAGGGCCCAGCCAAGAGCAGGAGATAAAAACTCATCTCTCCACCACGGAGCCAGAGCTCCCTGGCAGCTGCTGGGGCACCCAGCCCAGCCCCAAGGTCACCACCAGGGCAGGACGGAGCTGCAGCCCCGGGGCAGGGCTGGTGGGGCGCGCACACAGCAGCTCCGGGCACGCTGGAAGAAAATTGGGATTAAAACTGAAACCCCCAGCTGGGACTGGGAACACTCACACCTCCTCAGCCATGGCCAGGCTGCAGCTGGGGGAGCCCCCATCCCTGCAGGTGTGCAAGGAAGTCACAGAGTCACAGAGTCACAGAGTCACTGGGTGGGAAGAGACCTCCAAGATCCAGCCCAGCCCCAGCACCTCAACTAAACCCTGGCACCAGTGCCACATCCAGGCTTGTTCAAACACATCCAGGGATGGTGACTCCACCACCTCCCCAGGCAGAGCATTCCTGTTCTTTATCACCTTTTCTGTAAAACCTTTTCCCTGTTATCCAGCCTGTGTTTCCCTGGGTGCAGCCTGGGGCTGTGTCCCCTCGTCCTGTCAGTGCTCCTGGAGACAGAGACCAACGCCACCTGAGCACAGCCACCTCTCAGGAGCTGTAGGGAGTGACAAGGGCACCCCTGAGCCTCCGTTTCTCCAGGTGTGGCACTCAGGGACAAGGTGGGGATTGGACACAGCTTGGACTGGATGATCCTGAAGGTCTTTTCCAACCTCAGTGACCCTGTGAACCTGCAGCTATTCCTTCCCTCTGGAAGACGCCTTTCTTTGAACCTTGTGTCCATTCACAAACAACTGACAGGATGGGGGGTACCATATATTAAGCAAAAGAAAATTTGAATAAAAATGCAGCATTTTTTTACAGTCAGTTATAGACCACCTTAACTATGCCAAACTCCTTCAAAACCAGTCTAATCTCAGAAAATTCACTTTTACCCCACTAAGCCCCCCAGTCCAGCAGAAGGGAGCACTGCACACACCCTCCCCAGTGTGGGAACCCTGCAGGCAGCACCAGCAATACCAAAGTGGGAGCAGAGGCTTGGAGCTGATTTTTCTCCTCCAACACCAGCAGATCTTTGTGCTCTAGTTCTGTTCTTTTCTGAGTGCAGTACCAGCCCCTTGGTTCAGGATCCAGAAGATAAGAACACCTTTTAGAGGGTGGGCCTCGAGCAGCCAAAGCATCACTGCCATGAGCAAAGGGCCTGTGAGTGCCAGTGCCTGCAGCAGTTTAAACCTGGGGCTCTGGTCACACCACAGCCTCCAGGATTTAGAGCTTCATATAATCTCAGAGCTGGCACCTGCCACACGATGTCACAGCAGGTAAAACACTCTGCTTCCTGTGCCTACCAAAAACCCACACAAATATAAACATTTAACTGAAATCTGCTTTGGAAATAAAACCAAAATAGCCCCCAGTGAGACAAACAGGGGTGAGGAGCCAGCATTAGTGACCCCTCTGATGAAGCCTCTTTGCTGCTGCAGTATAAAGCACATGGAATGCAGTTTGGAGCTCCCACCCTGCCCAGCCTCAGTGCTGCATCAGGATCCCAGCAATTCCCTCCAATCTAACACCAATAATCCCACCCAGGAAAGAAATCATAACTCTTAACTCTTATTTGCAGTGACATCCTCCTTTTCACTCTAAGCACTGCTCTTTAAACATTTCTAAACTTTTCCTATTCCTTCCCTGTGCCTTGATAGGAATTTGCCTGTCACCGAAGGCTGTACACAAAGAGAGACACAGACACTGAGCACAAAGATATCAGGAAGTGGTTTTCCTAGCAACAGTAATCATCTGAGAGATCCCAGAACATCCTTCCTATTCATGCAGCATTTTGTGTTTTGAATAGTGCTGACAGGTGAAGTGGATTCATAGTATTTAATACAAAAAATGTTGCTGTGGATGGGAATGGCACAAAAGCAAAAATATCCACACTATTCATGAGCAGATGAATTCAGTGTTTTCATAACCTTCCAGATTATTCACTAAGGCACGGTTTCAAAAGCAGAGACTCTCCCCTTCCCACAGGATGAACAGTCCAGGGTGCTCTGGGGGAGCAGAATCCCCTCCCCAGGGGTTTGGCCAGCACTGACCTCACATCTCCCACTCACCCAGGGGGGCACCACAACCCTCACAGCCTGCCCTGCACCCAGCAGGACCCCCCTGCTCTGGGATCCCCCTCTCCTCCCACACGGGGATTGCAGAGCCCCAGGCTGCTGCTCTGAAGCCCTTCCTGCCAGTGAGACTCAGCTTTTCCTCTCACAGCCCAGAATTTAGGGTCAAACCTGTTGCTCCAGGAAGTCCTGAGCGAGCTGGGGGCCTTACAGGTGCTGAGCTCAGGTTTCCTGCCCAACACACCCAAAATTTGGGTGTCCGAAGGGATCTGAGACACGACAGACATCAAGTGCCGTGCAGGGGATGCAGCTGCTCTGCAAAACCAACACAAAGTCCCAAATTCTTGTTATCCTGCAGGGCAGCTCAGATCCCATGCAACTGCTGGGATTGGGAAAGCTCATGAGCCCCAGAGCAACCCTCTCCCCCACCCAGGGGAGATTAACACCCACAAGGGTTTTGTTCCTTCAGCTCTTTGCTCTCCCATTTTCACAGAGCTCCACTCCAGATTTCTGTCATCTCGTGGGAAACCCAACACATTCATTTTCCTTCCTGGGCCACATCTCAATTGTTCTCCTGCTGCTTCTCCCTCCTTGCCCACCAAAACGTGCCTTCCACAGGAGTTTCCCAACCCTATGGATTCCCCAGCTGCTTCCCAGCCTGCTCCCATGCACTCTTGGAGCACTGATGCACTCTGTAAATCTGCTTTTTCCTGAAGGTCTTTGCAGTTTGCACGAGTCCGATGGATTCATTATTGTCATTCCCTTAAGGAAATCATCCAGTCTCTCCAGAAACCCATCTCATCCTGGCCTTAACCTTCCCTGCACTGATCTTTTAGGCTGTCAGGGTATTAAAGTCCTCTCTCCCTCCCCTGCATCCCAGAATACATAATGGGAACACCAACAAATCCTTGGCTACGGGCACACCAGAGGATGGGACTTATTACCTGAGCAGTTCCTGGTTGGGATTTTTATGCATTGAAAGTAATAATAAATTAAATTGAAAGGGATAAATTCAGAGCAGATGTGAACAGGTATAACTAATGGGGGTGTCAGAGGAAATTAAACAGTGACAAACAGTGGGGTAAATTACAGTGCCAGGGTGAGTTGATTTTAAAGGGACATCAGCAGGGGAGGCTGCTGGAGGTGGCATTCAGAAAGCACAAGTGTCCTGCAACTGAAATACACAGGGCATGGATTATAAATATGTTTGAGGAGAGAAACTACTAATATGAGGTTTTGAGATAGCACAAGATTAATCAGCTTCCTTCTGCTCTCTGCAGCTTCTCCTTTGGATCTCTTTTCTCCAGCTCCCCTCTGCCTTTGGCAGGTGCCATCCTCCTCGTGTCAACCGAGGCAGTTCCAATGAAATTTGCACACCTGCCTTGCACCCCTGCCAACCCTTCTGCATAGGGCAGAAAAAGGCACAACCCAAATGTTTCTAACTTCCCTCCAGCAAGAATTCTTCCCCACCCCTAAAAAAACAATAAAATCTTTATTAAAATCAAAATATTTTGAGAGTGAATCCCATAAAAAGTGATATTAAAACTCTCAAGTTGAAAGTACTTCATAACCTTCTAGAAATACTCATTGATATTTAAAAAGCTGAAATCCTTCATGGCTTCAAAAATGCCAGGGAAAGGAATGCTATATTCCAACCAAATCTGCTCCCTGCATCTCACAAACAGCTTGAGGATCTATAATGAGCTACAATAAATCTTTCAATTGAAGCACTAATTAACTTGGGAGTTGCTTGTCTCATTATGAATCCCAGTTTCATGGCAGTAGCCACCTCCAGGAACTGTCCCATGGACTTTTTTAACCAAGGCAGCATTAAATATCTTTATTTTCAAGGGCAAATCCATTCCATGCTCCTCTCCAGCCTGCCTGGGGAGGGTTTGGCCTTAGAGCACCGAAGGAAAGGTGACTTTGAGCACTCAGACCTTTGTGGAGCCAGAGCTCTGCTCAAACTCTAGCACAAGCAAACCCTCCAGCTCTGCTGACTGCAGGAATTACTCACCCTTTTGTTTACAAGTGGGAAATAACATTATTCTCTACTTTGAGCAGCGTGGAGTGGATTTGAAACAATCCTCCAGCAGCAGCTCCTGGCAGTGCCTGTGCCCCTCTGGCCACTGACACAGCCAGGTAACAGATTCCCCTGGAACAGGGGCTTGAAAGCTGGGAAAGGCACCTCTGCTCAAACCAGAACCAGCTTAATCCAGGATCTGATGCTGCTGATGGAAGCTGGGGAGGGGAGGAAGGGACAGGGATTTTGAGCTCACTGGGAATCCATAGTGACAAAAGCTCAAAGAGCCCAGGATGGAAACGCTCCTCAGAGACACCCAGCTCTGGGTTTGGACAGAAATCCCTCCCTGAGAGGGCATGCAGGCACTGGCACAGGAATTCCCAGAGCTGTGGCTGTTCTGGATCCCTGGCAGTGCCCAAGGCCAGGCTGGATGGGCTTGGATCACCCTGGGACAGGGAAAGGTGCCATGGCAGGGGTGGGATGGGTGATACTTAAGGTCCCTCCCAACCCAGACCTTCCTGTGATTCCCAGAGAAGTTGCAGCACTTCCAAGCAGCAGGTCTGAGTTTCTGGTGCTCTCTCAGGGCTGGAGCTGGGCTGTTGCTGCAGAAGGCCCACATGAGGAGCAGAGTGTTGCTAGGCTGGAGCTGCAGCTTGGGAACGTGGTTATTTCTAAACTTGAGAGAATTTACACCAGATTAATATCCCACCCCAGCTCCACACACAATCCCTGCAGCTTGGCTACCAGGAAACTGCAGAGCAGGCTGCAGATGGGGCTGCACCCCAATTCCCACGGGGACAGCCCCCTTCCCTGACACCCCCACACCCTCCCTGCCCCTCCAGCCTCCTGGGGGTCACTTTTGGGATGGGAGCTCCTTGTGGGGCTGGGCTCACACAGAAGGAGCTGCACCTTTGCAGGAGCTGTGAGCCTCTGCTGCTTTGTTCTGCCTGGGTGGGAGGGGAGGCTCAGAGATTCCCTGCAAAGCTCGTGGCAATCCTGCTTCACTCCCCATTCCTCCAAAGGCACTGATCAGAGCAGGGGGTCTGGAGGAATCCTACAGACATTTATGAGAACCATACTGAGGTTGCAGTGAGATCCTGGTCCTAACAGACAAGAGGAAGAATTTATTTGACTGCTTTTCCCACCACTTCTGCACCAAGGGGCTCAGTGGTGCTGCAGTTCCACAGAGCTTTTGGTCCTCAAAGGACAAGGCTCCTTAAATCACATCTCAAACCAAATACCCTTGGCAAGAAACCATTTCAGTGCCATTTCTGCTGCACATTGCTTGAGAAGCTAAGGCATGAGACACAAGAATACCGTCCAAAATAACATTTCTGATCACCAAACACCTTTGCAGAAGCCTGCCAGGGTCAGCAGATACATGGGCCTAGGCTTTAATTATTAAACAAGTTGGCAAGAGGTGAAAGATTAGCACTTAAAAAAAAATCTTGCCTTTAATAAAATGGTGTGGATGTTTCTTGGTTCAATATTTATTATTTCATCTGTCTCCAGATGAGAACGGTGAGTATTTGGATAAATGGATTTAGATGCTTGGCTTTACATTAGCCTTTGTGTCCTGCCCACTTCAAAAGCTCCAAGGCAGCCTCTTACATAAACATCTCTCTATAAATCAAAGAAGTAGCACTAACTTCTCATGCAGGTAGTTCATGGAGGGGTTACTTTTCCCCCATTAGTAAAAGGAAAGCATTAAAAGAAAAATTGATCTATCTAAAGGCAGTCAAAAAGCATCCAAGTCCTCCCTTTCTTCGTTTTCTCTCCCCTCATCCCCAAATTTTAATGTAAAATCAAACCAGTCCACACACAAATCACATTTCTGACCGTACAAAACAACTGCTGCAAAACAGAGAAAATGTCTTTGAACATATTGAGCATCTCCTCACAGGCCACACAAAGAGAGTTGGGATTTCAGGACATAAATTTATCAGATTTCACAGAAATAAGCCACTGCTCAGAGTCTATTTTTAACAATTCTGTTATCTCCTGGAGGTCTAAAGGGTAAAAACGAGCAAGTGCAGCAACATGTGGTCACAAAGCAACCTGTGCAACAGCAAATACCTCACTCCTGTTCCCATCAGAGCCCCTTTTCCCAGCACATCCAGTCCTGTGCAAGGTCCATCCAGCTCATTTCTCCAAGCTCACACATGCAGAGAAATAAATGGCTGATTTTCTTAGCATGAAGCAAACCAAGGGGGAAAAAAAAATCAGCTGCATGAACTTGGAAGCAAGCTCCACTGGCACCATTGCTTTTAGCAAGATGCTATCTGACATCTTTTGGCTGAACAAGTCCCTTTTGTGGGGAGGATTGTACAGCAAATATTTCTGAGTAGCATAATGTTTGTTGGATATTGCTCTGTTAGGGCAGCTTGTGTTTTCACTCTATTCTGCTTTTGTATGCGAGGGTGTGGAATTTGTTAATCTAAATAAAACTCAAAATAGACAGCATGGCTTAAAGAGCTGCTGACGCCTGGTGGGAAATTTTGAAAGAGTTCTGTGTCAGAAAGCAATCCTGAGCAGGAGCACTCCAGGCTGCAGGGGAAGAACCTTCCAAGAGCTGCACTGGTCTTTTTCAGTGGGAGCTCCAATCACAGCAGTGTCTGATCTGTGCTCTGTCACAGGGCAGGCACCTGAGCTTTGCTCATCTCACAGTAACTCAGCACTGGATTTGTATTTGCTGATTTCAAGCCAGAAGTCTGGTCTTTGCTCAAACCTCCAAGGTGGGACCTCAAACTGTGAGTTATCGAAGAGTGTTATCAAAAACTACTGAAAAGTCATTGTGTGCTCTTGCTGACTGCAGTTACAAATCCTTCACCAGCTTTCACAAGGAAATTCAGATCCCAGCAGCTCCAGTTCTGCAGCAGAGGTACTGAAAGGTTTTAGAAATTTTTTACAGGGGTCAGTCTGAATTTAACAGAATTTTTCTAGTGAATCCATCAGCATAAACTTCATTTCTTCCTCATCGTGGTCTCAAACTTCAGCAAATATTGCAATGGGGTGAGAATGGTCTCCAAAATGGGTCCTACCTGATGGCTCTGAGCCATGCAGTGTTTTGGGAAGATCTTTCCAGCCCCTGCACTTTTGTGTCCTCACTGCCCCTCCAAACACTGAAAATCACTCTTCATTCCATATGGTCACTAAATAGTGAAAGCAAATCAGATTTTTTACCAAGTTTCTCCTTTAAATCTGATTCCTGCAACCCATCCTCTCATTCTTAGAGCAACTGGAAACGTGTCCATTACTCACAGGCAGAGGAGCCAAGCCTACCAGGAATGATTTGGCAAGGGCTGAAGATGAATCACAGCACATCTCTGTAGCAGGAGCCCATTGTGAATGGAATTAGCTGGGTTTTTTTTTAAAAAATACATTTGTTTCCAGCATGCAAAGATTAAGGGAAAAAGAGAATGAACCTGGAAAGATTCAGGAGCTCCCCTGTGCTGGATCCTGTAATTCAGGTGGGCTGGTACAGGGAGTGAGAAATCAGTTTATTAACACTGAACATCAGCTGCAAACTGGGGTAATCTGGGGTTTGTTTACTTTTAAAACAAGAGGGAAAAGGTGGAGGTGAAAATACTCACTAAAGTAGAACTGAGCTGATCTGGGCTACCATGCTCAATGCCAGACAATCTACAGAGCACTAGCTGTTGGTTTTGATTGAGAAAATTAATTTCTAATTGAAGACATTTTAGCTTGTCAGCCCACCTGAGCAGAGGCTTGAATTCTGTAGGATTCCTCCTCGTGAAAGCCATTGCCTTTGGAATCCTCCTCGTTCCCTCCCTGCTTAGGTCACCTGGATTAGCTGTGTGCCAGCTTCCACTGCTGCCTGCCATTCCAAGCTGAATCCAGACTTTGGGGCCAATTCTCATTTCTTTTTATTTTGTTCCTTCTTTCTGTTTCTTCAGCTGGGCTGAGATTGGTGGAGGGTTACACTCAAGCTGGCGTGAGGCAGACTCAGGGGCGCTAATCTGGATTTTATGGATGGGTCCAAGTGAGGAAAAGCTCTATGAAACCTGTCCTGCCACTCAGCAGATCTCAATTCCTTTCAGCTCTCCAGCCCTAGACCTCATCCCATCACAAAAGCAGAGCCAGGAGAGCTCTGGGAAGCTGATTGCAAGAACTGCCACTGTGAGAGCTTCCTTAGTAGAAAGGATTAGAGCGTCCTCAAAATGTCAATCAGAAATCAAAGATACATGAAGATTGAAAAATAAAATGTACCATTTATAAAAATAAGTCTTTGGGAGACACACTTTTAAAAAAAAACCTAAGAGAAATGAGTCCCCAAAATAAACACAATCCATTGCCCAACTTCCTTATTCCCACTGATAAACCTCCGAGCACAGGAACCCATGTAATAAACAAACCCTCATTAATATCCAATCCATGCAATAAACAAACCCTCATTAATATCCAACCATGCAATAAATTAAGCCACCAAAGCCTCATTAATATCCAATTGCCATCAGTAAGGATCTCCCCCAGCTGATGGGAGCTCATCCCTCCCACCACATCCAGGAAGGGACACAGCTCTCCCGAGCAGGAACGTGCTGCTGTTCCTGCACAGGAGCTGCATCAGCCCCCAGCCCAGCCCCTGAGCCTGTTGAGTTTTCTGTTGTTTGGGTTTTAATTCACTTTCCTAAGATTGCTTTTCATTCACTTGGTGACAGGTAGTTATTTGTTTGCAGGGTTCCATTTGACGTTTATTGTTAGTGTAAAACACTAATAATAATAATTAGTGCCTTTTTAGAGTTGTCTGAGGTTTTAGTGCTGGTGCATTGTTAATATAAAACATCCCAGTTCTTGGCTGTGTATAGGATAGTATGATAGTATTTAAATATAACAAAGGGGCTCATTATACTGCGACCAGATTGCAGTATCTTTGAGCCTCCTGTTAGCAAGCCAAGATTTAACATCCTCTAAACTTGTCTGCAATGCTAATACTTTCTGGAAAAAGGGGGGAAAAAAGCTACCAAAAAACCCCTTAAACAAAACTAAATCCCAAACAAAAACTAAGCAAAACCAAAAACCACACCGGTTTCATTCGCCTGGAGTTCAAGAGGCAAAGCAAGTTTAATGCCAAGGGGATGGGAATAAACGAGAATAAATGAATCCTACAACCGTTTTTAGAACCTCGAGGTACTCAGGCCATGCTTGTACAGCCAAATCTTCGTTTTTGGGAACAGATCACTCCAAACCACCTCATGGTCACCCCACTTGTTCCACCCTGTCTCAGATAATCATTTTCATAACATGACCAATGAGGCTCTGGACAGGGCTTTCAGAGCATCTCATTAAAAGAGATTTGCAATCCTCTCGTGGCTTCAAGCACATTGTCAGACACTCCTTCCTTGGCTGGGTGCTCTTCACAAGCAAATTAAGAAAAAGTTTCCCTGTAGAGATGGCTGGATGCAGTTTTAATGTCAGGAATCAATTATAACTGAAGAAAATAGGCTGTGCTGGCTTGGGTCGCTTGACCTTCCAAGAGAGATTATCTGGACAGTGAAAATCAGGCTACAAGTGGGATTGGCAATGCCTGGCTCATAACAAGCTCATTGTCCACCTCTTCTCCTGCAGTTCACCTCTAATCAGAGCTGAGGGCTGGAGTCAGCTCTCATTTCTGCTGGGGAAACTCAGGGATGATCTCATCTCCCCAGAACTGCATTTTTGGACAGATCTGATTCCAGGGAAGATTCAGAAGTCAGATCTGTGCCAGCTGACACGGCACAGCCCAGCTCCACCTTTGCCTTCTGGTGCAGTCAGAGCACAAGGGGAGAGAGAGAACAGGAGAGCCTTGGATGGGAGGTCAGAGGCAGAGAAGTCAGAGTGGAGATTTAATTTAAAAAGAAAATAAATCGTACCACACAACTATAACTTTGAAAAACAAACCTGAAGAGCTGAGGCAGGCTGCAAGGTGAGCTCTTGCCATAATGCCACAAACAGAAACACCAAATAACGGGAAGGCAAGAAAGAAAGAAAGGAAAATCAAGGAGTAGCTGAGCATTTCTTTCTTTGCAGAGCCAACTCAGCCTAACTGGAGGAAGTAGCATTTATTATGACAAAGTGAGTCTAGACAAGATCTGTCAGGTTCAGCTGCACTGCATGGCTTTAGGTGCACACGTTTTTACTACAGATTGTAAGCAGAGACATATGAAACGAGAATCTCAACATTGAGCCCTGCTGGATCCTCCAGGCTCTCTGCCTGAACACATTTGCATGAAGTGCTTGTCACTGAAGGATCGTGACAGCCACAGGGTTAAACTGCTCCCCTTTCCCATCTGTGCCTTCTCGAGGCCATTGGGCAACATCAACTTCCCAGATATCAAATGGATTCCGCGTTTCAGGAGCTGTGTATCCACTGATACACTCAGCACTGGCTGTTCTTAACCTCAGTGCTCCGATAGTGGGGTTAAATAAACCCTTTTAAAAAGTTCCATTTTGTGCCAGCTGCAAGCCCTGAGCCAACTTCCTTGGTTCTTCCTCTGCCCAACCCAGCCAAGGTTGCAGCAGCTTGAGGAGGGAATTCAAGGTGGATTTTTTTGGTTGGGGTTTTGCCTCTTTGGATGTTCGTTTCCCACCATATCTGGCAAATAAAACAAGAGCCTGGAAGGACCCAAAAAAGTCCAATATTCCCTAAAGCTCGGAGGATGCATGAAACTATAGAAATGCTCCTGCAAACTGAGCAGCCGCTGACACTGCTAGGAAGTGTTAGAAAGGATCAGAACTGGTACCATTAAAACACTTTCCAGAGGAAAAAGCAGGAATTGCCACAACTTGTCCATAAAAACAGTTTAGGCTAAGGGGGTTTTCTTTAACGCTCAGCTTGGAATACCTTGATTAAAACTCAACTTTAGAGTGAAAAGGATAAAAAAGGTAAAGCCTACATGGAATATTTGGCTAAGGAACCAACTTCTACTTTCTGAAAAATATGGATGTGCACCTTTTACCTTGATTCTGCTGTGAAAATGCTCAGCAAACCTGGAAAGCTCAGTCAGCTTTAATTGGGGCCCAACAAGGTTGGGATGAAGTTTGTTTTCCATGGTTCTAGACATCCAGCCAGATCTGCTGCTGACAAGAACAGAAGCAAAATCTTTGGGGGAAAAAAAAAAAAAAAAGATAAAGCCAAAATCTGCTGAAATCTGTTTTGATTCTGTGACCCAGATACCAGCAGGGAAATAACAAACGTTTGCTGTATGTTACACTTGGCTTTCTATTGCAGAGCTGAGCCTCAGATGACCCCAGAGCATCCATTTGCTGGATTAGAAACTTTCTCAGAAAGCATCAGAAGCCAAGATGTTCCCACTGATGGGATCATCTTTAAAAACAGAACTCTACAGAGGGTGAAAATTCCTGTTTACAGATGGGCAACTTCCATAGTTTCTGCTAAAAAAATATATTAACAGATCCAAAGATAAAAATGTCACCAAGATTAAAAAAAAAATTGGCATCTATATTTCTCCTTTTTAATATTTTATCTATTAGAAACAGCTTTGGACAAAGTGAAGAGTATTTTGAGAGGATTCTCTCCACTTCACATGCTTTTTTTACTCCTGCAGGTTCCAATCTTTTCCTTTCTATATCCCCTTCAATTCAGCAAATCCTGAGAAAGTACAAATCAGATCTTTCACAAGAACTGGAGAATTTTGTCCAAAGTTCTACAACTCCCAGCTGAAAACCTTTCCCTCCTGAAGCTGCACATTTTTGCATCCTAGGCTCCCACAGCACGATGAAATAATCATCGTGAGGTTGTACCCCCGGCCCTGCCTCCACCCTCTGCTCTCCCAAAGTTTCCTCCATTCCCAAACCCTCTTCCCCCTCCAAGCTCCACCAAATCCTTTCCTGAGCCTCCTGAGTGCCCCACGAGTGGTTTCCAGCAGCCTGCACACGGGATGTGATGCGGCAGGACGTGATGGATGCAGCCTGACCTGACACGTCAGGACGCTGCTTGTCACACGTGGAATTCAGCAAGAAAAATGGAATAAGCAACCTTGACATCTTCATAATAACTGAGGGTTCCTCCTTTCCTCATTATCTCCAGTTGCTCTAGCGTTTACCACGCTGAGTTTTGTCACCATAAGATGGCAACTCACCCGCTCCTGAAACAGCATTTGGGCTACGATCCCGAAATCCCTACAGGGCATTTTCTCCCCCATGTAAAATTTTGATAAAGCGAAGACTGAAGACTTAAATTGCAGTTTTGCCACTACCTGACATAAAAGCAGGGTGCACATCCCATCCCTCCTGTAAATGAGGGGATGAAAGCAGCTTGTCACACCCCAGGGGACCGGCAGGCACCTTCCACACCAAAGTGCTAAAAGCTGAGCCGGTGCTAATGACTCGCTCTGAATTCCCTTCGAGTGGATGCTGGACTGCTCTCCCTGAGTTTCAATTTAAAAGGCAAGGAAAAAAAAAAAAAACCAACCTAAAAAGGAATGGAAATCAAGCTTATGCAGGACTTACCTGCAGCTCTACGCTGCTGTGTACTACAAGGCAGCAGCCTGGCATTGCCATTATGTACTTTATGGCTATTCTGCTCCTAACATGCTGTTTTTATCAATAAAAAGTGATAAAGGTCCTACAGCACCTCAAAGGCAGCTGTAAAAGCCATTACATACTTATTTTCCCAGGACATTTTTTCCTTGGCACTTCATTTAAAGTCTAAGACTCCAAGAGGAGCCTACAGAAATATTCTCATTCTTCAGAAAGTGTCCAGGGCTCCCTACCCTGCTTCTCACAGCAGCCTCTGAGGGGCTTCAGCAGTGTCAGAGGAAGCTCTGTCGGATCAGGAGCCAGACAGAGCAATCAGATCCCAGGTTATTTCACACTCAAGTCAGCATATGGGAGGGAAGGTAAAGGTTAGTTGGCATGTTAATAAAAAGGACTTGAAACAATTCCAGTTGGTGTCACTTTCAAGTAGAAGGATATTCTCCAAATGGCAGCGTTGTCAGCAAATGCTGGATAAGGCCCAATCTTCAGGTGTTTCCAATATCCTGCACAAGCTGCAGACAGACAGCAGCACCCCAGGGTTTAACTGATGCTGGACAAGTCCCTAAACTGCTTCCTGGCAATTCCTGCATCCTAACCAAGGGACAGCTCACGTCCCTCCAGGGTCTGCAGGCACTGCAGGAGACAGGGCAAGCAGGTTCCCATGAAAACCCCTCTCTGCGAGGCTCTCTTTGAGTTTCCTTAACCATGTTTGTGTCCATTGCTACTTGCTTAATGCATCTCTGTCCCCACACAAGAGGTTTCATTCTTTCTTCCTATAAATAATATCCAGAAACAGCTGCCATCACTTTTAACTCATTAAAAAAACCCCAGAATCACAAAACCAATCACAACCTAAGACTTGCCCAAGAACTACTCGGTCTGTGAAGGAAAAAAGGAGACAATTGAAGAAGGGTTCTCTAAAATGCCACAGTGGGAGGGCCCAGCAGAACAGGCTTCAGACCAGCAGCACTCTGAAGTGGCAGCTTTTACTCCAAGAGATAAACTAGATTAATTATTGCTCAAGATTTGGTATATGGCTGGAGCTCCAACAGCCCAGCAAAAAAAAATGGGATCAGGTGATAAGGAAGTGAAAGGCTCCCTGGAAGTATGAACAAGCAAGGGCAAACTTGAAGTGTATTTTAGTAAACACACACCTCTGTGGCCAGCTAATATTTCAAACATCAATTACCACTGCTGGTCTCCAGAGCAGCAGTTGTTGACTTTGAAGACTGGAGGTGATATCATTAAATAAGGCAGCTCCATTGTGATAAATCCAACAGAGGCAGCCCCGGAAGGGTCTGCCCGTGGCTATTTGACTTTTAGATCAAACCAATGTGGCCAAAACTCTCTGAGAGCCAGCCTGATGGCTTTTCTTTGCTGCACAATGTTATCGTGGGCAAATACCCACACAAAGGAGGAGGCAGGCCCCAGCCCCAGCTGAGGAGGGGGAATGCAGCTCCCAGGGTTGGCTCCCTCAGCTCTCTGTGGTTGGGCTCAGCCGTGTTTCACAGCCCTCACCGACCCACAGCACACCTGAGCTGGGCATTAATCACCTGCAGCAGGAAGGGTTTCTGATATGGACACCATTGTGTGCCTGGGGTGGGCAAGTCAAGCTCTGTGTTTGCTTTGCTCGGGGCTGAATTAACTCTGGAAACCAACAGCAAGTGAAAGCCACAGCAAATAAAAGCAAATCCAGACACTGACAGCCTCCAAACTGCTCAAGTCCTGCCCAAGTTAAGAGGGAATTCACACCAACCAAATACTCATTTTACTGAAAGTTTTCATGACACATTCACATACATGAAGCCATACATTTTATTTTCACCACTAGTCTTAGATAATCCTAAAAAACAGGTAAGGAAGGACAAATAAAAGCTACCCAGACAAAAAACTTGATAAGGTATTTTATAGAAAAATGATTTCCCTCTTGAAAGGACAGCTTGCCATTTTAGCACCATATTTGATTTATTTAATGCAGTAATTTTAAGCTTGGTAAAATCCCTTTTTCTCCCCCCAGTAATTTCCGTTATACTGTCTTAATGGAAGGATAGAGTTAAAAAAAAACCCAAAAAATTAGAGCAGGAAAGAGCTCCCAACCTCTTTAAGTGCCACAGCTTCACAAAAAGAAGCTTTTATGTGCTGTGTAGTAACTGTTAGCAGTTTGTGACATTTCTAGTCTGTCCAGGGTGTAACTAGTACATGACAGGTCAAGTCTGTCACCTTCATAAAAGCAAAGAACATCTACACTGGCACACTACACTGCAGAGTCCCTCTGAGAATTACCAATGTCACACCAAATACCATCAGCAAAATTTATCTTCTCTCCATCCCTGCCTTTTGGAGAAGCTTCCAAAATATTCAGATTATATTTACATGAAGACACCTTCTCTCCTTACTCCTGTAAAGTGAATGCCATGAGCCAAAGCTTGAATCCAGGAGATTTAATTTGTCCTTGTGGCATCTCTAATTAAAACACAGATCTCGTTGGGGAATACCTGGGAAAGTAAGGTTATTGTTGTCACTGTAATTAATTAAATATCATCATATTCTTGCCCTTAAAAAAATGATCAGTCTTCAGATTTTGATTCTCCCTCATAAAGCAAATGGTGAAATAAAGATGAATGAATTGCAAACAGATGAATTAATGATTAGCCAAGAATTCTTTAGATTGAATTCTGTAACATCAATGGAAAATCCTGGCACACTGGACTCTGCCTTGGGTTCACATGAAGATGGTGCTCAGATTAGAGGAGTTTCTATATTCAGAAAGAGTTGGATAAACCAGGTGGGAGGAGAGGGAGTTAAATCATCCTCATGCAGCTGGTCAGAGATTTAGCAAGGAAACAACAGCAGTGATGGGCCCACCCCAGACACAGCAGGTGGCTTCACCCTAAGTAAGAGATGGAGTGAAAAGCAAGGGATCATTTCTGCAAGGGAGAGGGGGGATATGAACAGTGGGCCAAATTCAGGGTGGGACAAAGCCCTGAGCCCTTCCCAGCCCGGTGCCAACCCCTGCACAGCACAGGCAGGGTGGGAGATGCTCCTCTGAGGAGCTGGAACTCCTGCCAGTGCATGTCCTTCCCTCCCCCTGTCTCAGCCCCAGCACCTCCCTCGTTCATGGAACGCGGGCTCCAGGGCCAGATGGGCAGCCCCAGGACTTCTCCCAGCTCAGCAATTTGCCAGAGGTTTTTCTTGTAGCCCTTGAGCTGCTCCAAAACTCCAGAGGAGCCCAGTTCCCAGCCTCAGACCTTGCCCATCATTGCTACTGTTCAGTGAACAGGAGAAAAAAAAATTGATTTGCAGGAAAGATTCGATTTATTTAATAAGGAGACAGAAGAAGAAGGATATTTAGAGCTACCCTAAAAGATCAATTCCCTAAATTCTTGGTTTCTAATATAATTTACAATGGCAGCTAAATGTTACAGAAACGTTAATCAGTTATTCAAATGCATTTGTTGTGCATCAATCCAGAGCTGGCCTTTGCTGTGGATAATGTCAACACCAGCTATTTTAGGGAGCAACAGCCCCGTTGCCAATCCTGTGCAGGGCACTGCCTTTCACAGTTCAACTCCCACCAAGAACATCTCTCTGCAAGTGGAGGAAGTCACGGGCTCCTCCTTCTGTTCCTGTCCCAGTGGGGCCTCAGCCTCACCTGTGCACAGCATTTATTCCTCAGAGGCATGGCCCCGTGTCTGCTGTCACCACCTGCAGCCACCCAGCCCTTGGGGACAGCTCTGGTGGCCCTGGAGCCCTTCACAAGTTCTCCCTCAAATCCGAGCCCTGCTCAGGTGCTTGCTGACAAAAGTGTGTCCCACTGCATCCCCAGCCAATCCTTCCTGTGGTTTTATCACCTTCTTAGCACTTAAAAACATCCCCAGGTCGGCTTTTCAACTGCAAAGCAGTTTGGAGGCGTTTGCTCCCTAATTTAGGATTTTTGTGGCTGGGCAGGACATCCCCTCCCACCAGGGGTTTGTGCTCTGGGTACAAATTCATCCCCTAAAGGAGCAGAGTTCCAGTGTCAGCGCTGATCCCCAGGGGCCAAGGCTTCCAGGGGCCACCTATGACAACAGATAAATGTTTTAAATATCAGTTATTGAGTGAATTCTCTGTGCAGCCACTGCAAGCTGCTCCTAAGGATGTTTTATGCATCAGATCTACTTACACAGCAATTTCCATGGGGAAACAATTACAGCCTCGTGCTTGTTGTCCAGCCTGCACGAGAAATGCTGCCTGCCCTGCCATGGGATCTCCAGGAAAGGCTCCCAACAACCTCACTCAAAATAGGACCAGTATTTAGTGCCTCTAAAGGTCCTGTGTGCTTCATCAGAGCCACAGTCCCTGGGTTCAACCTTATTCACACCCCAGTGTCCTCACAGAGCAGGAGTTTGCAGAATTATTTCCTCCACTACTTATCCAAGTAGATAATCTAAAATACATTACTAATATGTACCAATATTACATGTATTAAAAAGTTAACACCTGTTTTTCCTTCTAACTTGAGTTTTACCTTGTCTTCCTACCACTCATGGCACTTGGGTTGGGGATCAAAATATCAAAGGGGAAATCAGAAAATGAGGCTTTGGATGCTCATTTTATTGTAAAAAATATTGCTTTGCTATTCATTGTGCCCTGAAAGTGCATGTGGGGTTACAGAAATTCTCTGGTGGCACCTGTGGCTTAAGCACCCCTCCACTGACAGGTGAGAAACAGGATGGAAAAAAGTGAGGAGAATGGGAAAAAAAAGGTTAAACATCCAGGGGAGATGGAGAGCCCAGGTAGAAATAGGGAGGCACAGCATGGAGATAATCACAATTTTAATAGCAGAGTGGGCCCCAAGTCACCTCCACTCTAGTTACTGGCGTGGCTGCAGGGCATTCCACAGAACCTAAAAGCACTTTTTTCCCCCCATATCCTTCTGGCCAGGTCGTTCTTCAGCCAGCTCATTCTGTAAATCTGTGAATTCCCTGCGCAGCGGCCATGGGGAGCGGGGCAGGGACATCAGGGTTGTGACTAAAGTACAGGAGGTGTCTGAAGCAGTGGAATCCCCCCGGAGCAGCAGTGCTGTGACCCAGTGGCCCTGAGCCCCCCATTCCACAGCTGCTCCTCAGGAAAAACCCAGTCCCAGCTTATTTTAGTTCCTTTAACTCCCACCTTTCCTGCCGGTATTAATATCTTTAAAAGAGCAGTGAGGAGGTGCATTAAATCTCTGTTCCCTTTCTTCTCATTGTTGGTTCAATGGGCTGTTAGCTAAAACACACAAAAGAAAGGAAAGCTGCCTGACTTGAGACCTGCTGGAGAGGCTTTTGCTTACACTTGCCTGCATTTCTTTGTTTATCTGACTGCATTGTTTCGCTTCAATAGTTATATTTAGAGCATTCATAAAAAGGATGAAATAGGGTTGTTTGTTTGTTTTTGGTTTTTTTTTCTTCAAGAAGCTGTGGCTATAGCGAAGTTCTACTGAGCTCTGCCAACAAAGAAATGAGCAAATAAAGAAAAAAAGCAAGACCAGGGGCTGGGGACTCCTGCCCCAGCCCGAGCACAGGTAAATGGCCTCAGGTTCAACATGCGAGGGGAGCACAAGAACCGACAAGAGATGGGCTGGGGAGCCTCTGCTCCTGACAGGTTCATTTCAGTGCTCATCTGGCTGAGTTTGCTCACTTTGAAGGCATTTTCACATGGAAGAGGATATACAAACAAGGGGCTGCAAGAGGATAATTATTATTTTGCATTTGCACTTTGCAAACATGACTGAATTACTTCTCTCAAGGCTGCTGAAGTAACAGAGGTGTAGCTCAGGCAACAGCCAAGAGTTCAGCCGTAAGTCCCAGGCTTAGACACAGCCTCATCTCCTCACTCACACCATAGCTACTCCATTCTCCCCCATCGGATATGCAAAGCTGGAAAAGGAAATGCACCTTTTAGCAACCTTCTTTTCCCTGAAGCTTCATTGTTGGAGGTGGTGGATGCACAAATAAGCTGGAATAGCTCAGCTGTAAACTCCAAGTGCCAGCAGAGATGCAGGCACTGAGATTGAGCCCTGACTCAAGCAGGGATGACTTACAAACTGTAACAGAGGCTGGCTGCTGTGGGCTGAGGCCTTTTTACCCTTCCACCAGCACATCCCATTTGGATCTCACCCCTATTCCCCCCAAAAAAGGGGTTATTCTCAAAATCATTCATGTAAAAGAATAAGCAGCTCTTTGCAAGTGTTTAAATTTCCACCACAGTATTTATGAACCCATCCTGATGTGGACTCGTGCTCCAGCAAGGTCCAGGGGAGCTGAGCAGGACACAATTGTTCCAAGGAGAATGGAGCATCATTGCTGAGCAAAATTTGCATCAGAGAGCAATCAGAGGACTTTTATGGGAGTCATTACTACAGGGTGAGAGCAGAGTCTGGAGTTAAAGCTCTGCAGAACCACCACTTTCATTTGTCACTTCAGGAGAAGACATTAAAAAATAGATAGGTAATGAAAGTTAAGAATACAGGTTAATAATTAAGATAGCACAGTCCTCTCCAGTCTGAAACAGGGACAAAAAGGCAGCACAAAGCATTTGTGCCATGACAATGGAGCAAGCAGGAATTCTGTGAAACCACAGGTGGGACAAAGGTAGGAATGTCAGGGTGGGGGCTTATTCCTCATCAGGACATGCCAATATTCCTGCAGTTTTCAGAGACGGGGTTTGTGACAGGTTTATCCCTCTCAGCTAGCTCAAGCCCGTCCTGCCTTTCCCTCCTCCCCTGCCAAAACTCACAGACACTCCTGTCAGAGCTGACCATCACGTGCCAGAGCCTGCCTGTCTCTTTAGCCTCTCAAGCTGGATGCTGCAGAGGTGAGACTGGCTTTCAGCAGAGGTCAGCCCCTGCTAAAGCAGGAGACAGCCCCAGAGGCAGCAGCGAGCACTTGAAATGATGGAACAACACTCCTGAATTGGCAAAGGGGCAGAGAGACACACGGGAGGGAAGCAGAGGAGTCCAGACAAGAGGAGGCAAAAGTGAGGAGAATGGGAATAAAGGTAACACATCCAGGGGAAACGGGGAGGCACAGCAAGAAGATAAGCACAATTCTAATGGCAGAGAGGGCCCCAAAGCCAACAAAGCTCTAATTGGAACAGCAGCAGAACGAGTAGTAACACCAGCCCTATACTTCTAAACTTTTCTATTACATCCAAGCAGGGTGGGAGGGGAAAGCAGCAGAACTAATTTCCTCCTCCAGAGAGGGAGTTGGAGCTGCATTTCCAGGCTTTTGTTCCCTTTTGCCTGCCACCCATGCACACCCAGCAGCCTCACCAGCACCACCACGCTTCCTGCAGGCCCCCACCCTGTGTCCCTCCCAAAGGAGCACCATCTCCACCAGCATTCCCCACCTTCTCCCACCCCGGACATGGCGGCCAATGCGTTGAGGAACGAGACAAGCTGTCACTGCTGCAGAGGGTTAGAAGCTGCTCTGTTCTCCTCTGCCTCCAGATGTGAGTGTTTCTGCCTGTCCTTCTCCCCCAGAGCCACGTGCCAGCGAGGTTTCTGTGGCAGCTGCTGAGGCAGAGGCAGGGTGAGAGCCCTGCTGCACCAGCTCTGCCAGGTTATCTGGAACACAAGGTAGCGAGAGGCCCTGCTTAGGAAAAGGGACCAGAATCTGTCTTGACAAGTGTTTTGCATGCAGTTAAACAGACAAATGTATTCTGCTGCCAGCCTCTTGCAGGAATTTGACTTGATGCCTGTCACCAAACAGCTTCTTTTGCACTAGAAGAATTACAAAACGCTCATACCCTATAATGATCAAAAAGAGAGCCCCCATGCCCACGTTGGATTCCAGAGCTGCAATCCACATTCCCTTGCAAGCTAATAACATCTGAGCCTACACAAAATTAGGAGATGTGTTTCTGAAGGGTAATGCAGATATTAAACTGCTGTATGATGAAAAGGCCACTGCTCCATCCACTGCTGCTGGCTGCTGGCAGCACTGACACCTTCACAAGGCATCACACCATGCACGGAGAGAGCCTCTCCATCCTGCTCATCCCTGAGCAGACACAGCTCTAAGGGGTGTGAACCTATTGCTCTGTGGGTACACTCAGCCACATGCAAATGATGAGACTTTTACCAGCCCCTTTCAGTGGGGTTTGTACCCCTAAGTCCAGTTCCTTGGCTATTTTCCCATCCACCACCTGTATTTGTGTTATGCTCAAGATACTCACTGGAATATCTGCTGCTCTGCACCATTAGAAACTCTTTTAGAAGAGCTCAAAAATAACAGAGGTATTTATCTGTTGCAAATATGAGCTCTCAGGGGAGACAAAGTCTCTTTCTTCCTCGTTTCACTTTCTCTATCACTCCATTTCCACTCTGCCCTTTTTCACGGAGGACAAACCTCAAAGGGCCCCAAACCTCGGCACCACAAAGGCATCAATGGGACAAAGCAGCTCAGTCTCAGCTGGAGATCGGGGCTCTCAGTGATCCACACTAAATACTCAGTTAAAGACTAAAAAAAAGAGACAGTGGCACTCTATTAGGCAAGAGCTAATGAACCCCACTTTGTATGGGTTGGGATCTTGCAGTCGATTGAACCCCAAGATGATGCAAGACCCACCTGAAGCTATCTGTGCTAAATCCTAAAGGATTCCCCAGATTCCTTATGCCCAAGGAGCTTTTACAGGAGCTCTCCCACCTCCATTTGGCTGCCCATTTTTACCCAATTTCCCTCAACTTCAGAACCAACAGATTCAGAACCAACAGACTGTGGATGTCTGCTGAAATTTATCATCCCTGACAGAAGTATTGCATTTAGTTTGTCTCCGTGGGAAATTAAACTAAAGGACACAAATACACCCTCCATTTCTGCACATTGAGTTAAGCCCTGGAGCATCCCTGGTGAACATTTATCCATCCCCAGGCCCAGCCAGGGGCTGTTGCAGCACTTGGGAAGGCAGCAGTGGCAGTGCCATCAGTGCCAGGTCACCCAGCAGCCACAGCAGCCACCCTGAGCCCCAGGTTCTTGCACAACTCCCTCCTTTTTTAACCTCTCCAAGAAGAAAGACAACAAAAGGACTGAGCCAGCTTCCAGAAATGGTAACAACTTTGTCACTTGTGGCTGTGACTGAATTTGAGCTGGCAGCTCTGCCAGCCCCCCGAGCCACCCAGCCCCTGGTGCTGCTCATTTTTTGGGCTATGCTTGCATTGGCCCATCCTCTATAAATATGACACAGCAGTACCCACAAGCATTACAGAGCTTTCAGCATTTCAGCTCAAACCCCATTTGGGGAGGATTTACAGCCTGCCTGTGAGTGCTGTCTGGCTGAAACGTGGCATCCAAAGTCTGGCCATAAGAGCCCTGCCATTTAATCATAAATCTATTGGGATATTTTTAAATTAGAAGGCTAAAAAATACAAATGAAGTTCACCATTTGCTGACACATCTTTGATCTCAGAAGGAATGTGAATTCCAGAGGCCAACTCTTCAGCTGATGTAAATCAGCACAACTACACTGGCATCAGTGGAGCTCCAGTGATTTACATGCCACAAATCTGTCCCTGTATTTATTAATGGAATATTTGTAGGCAGCTTTCGGGTCAAGCCTTCACTGTTGATGTAACCTACTGAAATCAATGGGGAGTTGCTCATACAAATGCAAAATAAGGCTTGGGTTTCTTTCTTCCCACTCCTGATTATTTAATTTTTAATTAAAACAGAATTGCAGAGCACAAGCCTAACCATGGAGCACCCAGAGTTTTTCAGGCAGGCAACAATGGCTGAGCCCACAATGAGATTTACAAGGCAGCTGTAGGACATGCATCAATTGCTGCTTCTCATCTTTATAGGTTGATCCATACAGCAATCTCTGCTATTGCTGATCTATATTTATACCACAGGCCTATATTTTAGTCATTTCATAGGGAGACCTGCAAAAACTTCAAATAAAATCTGAAAAAAAAACAGAGAGGAAGGTTTGATGTTACATCCAGGGCTCTCTTCACATTCCTCCTCTCTCCCACTTTATCTCCCACCCCTTTTGTGTGTTCTGCTGCAGAAAGGGCCAAGGATCTGCTCAGCTGCTCCAGCCCTGTGAGTGCAGCTTGCCAGGGGCTGCAGAGCCCAGCCAGGACCAGGGGAGGGAAGGAGAGGATGTCCAAATCCAGGATATTCACCTCAATTTCAGCCTGCCCCGATTTCCCCACCACCTGGGGCACGTTCCGCCTCTTTTGGCACTGGTTCCATCCCTCCCCTGCCACAAGCCCAGCTGGGACCAGTGACATCCCTGGAATGGTGTGTGCAGCTGGGATTTGTGTGGGACACAGGCTCACCAGGCCAGCAGTTTGTGGCACACACCCTCACCAAGGAGGAGCTGCCCGGGCACATTTCACAGCCATTTCTGAACCCCCACTCCCCTGGGTTATTGCCCAGGTATTTTAAAGGTGCTGGTTTGTATTTAGAGCTGCTCTCACCACAAAGCAGGCGCTGGGAGCACAGGCAAGGCCCCTCTGCTGTGCTGTGTGCAGAAAGCACTGTAGCATTAATTGATGCAATGCCCAAGATAGAAATGTTTGCTTGCTTCACTCGCTGCATTCCTTCATTTACTGAATAATTCAGCTTCTATCCAGGCTCAGCTGACCTTTGCTTGATAAAGTCATATTTCCAAGCATTTGCTTGCATTTGGTGTTTTTAATCAGGTTCAAGTCCACTCGTTCCACATCAGAGCAGAGAATAATGATGCAGATCCGTGTTTTAGCCAAATGATGTTCCTTACAGCACACACACTTCCCCCAAATCACCGAGTTGTTAACTAAAGTGTAAGAGAATTTATGATGCTAAATAAAACCAGGAAAAAAAAAAAAAAGATGTTTTAATAAGATGAAAATCCAAATGTTAAAATAATGAGCCATCTGTATGGGTGGCCCTCTCCTGAGAGATGCCAAGAGCTTTACCATCTGTGAAACATTTACCAGCTGTTTCCTTCCTTTTTCGTGAGAACAGAAGAAATCCTTGCAGTTGGTGTTTCTAACTGACACATCCCAGTGAAGGAAACAGGTTTGTTCCACGGCAGGGACCTCTCCCAAAGCCAGCCTGGCTGGAATAAACTGAATATTTTGGTGAGCATTGCTGCTCTGCTTCAGAAAGGTCTTCCCAAACATGGCCCAGAGCACTCAAAAGTGGAAGAGACCAAATAGCTCAAAAACCACCAACTGGTCTGAGGAATCACCTACTGCATATTTGATCTAAACATTTATTGTTTAGCCTTTTTTAAACCCCAATCTGTTACAGCAATTCAGGATAAATCTGAAGCTTAAAGGCACCTGCAATAAATAATTATAACCCAGGGCAGCTGGGTGTGTGCAGAGCTCCCACTGCAGATCTCTGCTTTGCTCACGTGCTGGTCACTCCCAGCACTCAGATGATGTCTGGAGTTTTCTCTTTGCTGCATTCCAGGCTCTGCTGCCCAGGGTGCAGCTCTGAGCTCACAGGCAGGGTCACTCAGCTCTGCACACAGCAGGGACACAACACAAATCCTTCT
>VZUI01049269.1:0-75565 GCA_013401135.1 Cettia cetti | reverse complement strand
TATTTTATTTTATTTTATTTTATTTTATTTTATTTTATTTTATTTTATTTTATTTTATTTTATTTTATTTATTTATTGTGGGTTGGTTGCTTTGATTTATTGGAGGAGTTGGGTTTTTATGGCTTTTTGTTTGCTTGTAGTGGTTTTGTTGAAGGGGTTTTTTGAGTTTTTTGTTCTGCTTTGGTCTTTTAGGTTGTGTTGTTTTTGTTTGGGGTTTTGGTTTTTGTTTGTTTGTTTTCTGTGGTGGTGTTAGTGGGGTTTTTTGAGTTTTTTGTTTTGTGCCTTTGGGTTGTGTTGGTTGGGGTTTTGGTTTTTCATTTATTTGCTGTGGGGTCCTTTGGGTTTATTTTGGTTTCTGGTTTGTTTTGGATTTTTTTGCATTTTGTTGTTGGCTTGGTTTGGGGGTTTTTTGTTTGTTTGCTGTGGGGGGTTTGAGGGATTTTTTAAGGGGTTTTGTTTTG
This sequence comes from Cettia cetti, assembly GCA_013401135.1. Classification (NCBI taxonomy): domain Eukaryota; kingdom Metazoa; phylum Chordata; class Aves; order Passeriformes; family Sylviidae; genus Cettia; species Cettia cetti. The sequence continues at coordinate 75,104 of VZUI01049269.1, read as the reverse complement.
CATTTTTGGCTTTTTGCTGTTGTTGTTTTGGTATGGATTTTGGTTTTTCAGTTATTTCATTGTTCACTGTGGTGTTTTGGTGTGGTTTTTTGGGTGTGGTTTTTTTGCTGGTTTTTTGGGTTTTTTGGTGGGGGGAGGGGTTGTTGTTTTGCTTGTTTTGGGGGGGGTTTGGGTTTTATTGCTTTCCACTTTTCCAGGAGGTTCAGAGCCATTTTGGAGAGTGGAGCTCTGCATTGAGCTCTGCCCTGAAGTTTATTCTAACTCCTGGCTGCCAGTTGCACTTAAAAGACCACAAAATATCAGAGCAGAACTAAAGCACATTGCCCTCCACCCAACCCTGCAGATCCCTCTCTTTTGGGCTGAGTTTTGAGAGGATTTCATGGAGTTTTTAGCTGACTCTGAGCTCCCCATAAAAGGCTGGAAAGCAGCCAGGGCTGGTTAAAGCCTTTGTGCTCTCTGTGAGAGGCGAAGTCAACAATACCCAAAGGCTTCTGGATTTCAGCTTTTTACTTCAACAGAAAACATTTAAATGTTTTTCCCCTTATTTTCACCTCCTGAGGTGCTGGTTCAGAAGTGCACTTGTGATTTCCACTAACGTTTTTGAAAAGTTACATCTGAGAGGAAAAAAACCCAGTGGGTTTCTTTCCATATACACCAGGGATGGGAACTGGAAATTCAGTAGTGTTTTTCCCCACTATAACTGACTTTTTAAAAAAATTTCTTTTTAGGTGCATTCCTGATTCCCTATTTCCTTACTTTAATTTTTGCTGGAGTGCCACTGTTCCTTTTGGAGTGTTCTCTTGGTCAGTATACATCTATAGGAGGCCTTGGAGTGTGGAAGCTTGCTCCGATGTTCAAAGGTACAGCATGGATTTCAATTATTTCTCATTTATTTCCAAACTGCAGAAATTTCACAAAGTGCCAAGGCAAGGATGTTTCTTGGTACCTCTCATTTCTATTTAAACCATGATTTTTCTAGAGAAAACACTGATTTTTCTGAGGTGTAACTGATGATTTTGAAACGTGATGGGCTATATTTTTTGCTCTCCACTAAAAAGAGTAAGATTAAGGCATTAAAATTGCAACAAACACATTTTTGAATTACAAAAACTCTTGGGGTTTCTTGTAGAAAGGCATAAAGAGTGTTAAAAATAGCATATCCAGCAGTAGTTGCCTGAGCAGGTTTGGAACTGTTCACAGCAATTTGGTAAACTTTGGTAAATTTTTCTGAGCTCACAGAGATTGGCATCACCCGTTTTCTTAACTGAAATTCAAAAGCCAGACACTTTTGGCAATTTCATGCTGAATTCCTTAAGACAAACTCCCTCCTCACTTGGAGTTTGAGGTTGGATTGCCAGAACCCCAGGGATTCAATCCCAATTCTGCACAGACCCACCAACCTCTCAAACGATGCTTTTCACCCTTCTAATCCCAAATCCTTTGATTCTCCCCAGCTCCCGAGCCGAGTTCTGGCCCAGCAAGGCTGCACGTGGTGTTATAAATTACCTCACACAGCAGGACTGGCAATTAGCACAGGGGGAGCTGGAAGTTTGTTGAGATTGGATTTTGCTCTGGGAGACTTCGCTTTGGGAAAAGGCAGAGGGATGGAATTGTTTCTCACAGAGAAGTGTTTTTGCTGGAGTTGCTGCTGTTGGTAGGGGTTGGTACAACCTTGCTCTGCATTATCCTGATTTTTTGTGAGCACCTCCTCCTGCTCAGGGTGGTGGAGCAGCTGTTTTGAATAGTTTAGAACAGCCCTGGAGTGTCCATGTGGAGCAGAAGACATCCTTGTGGTGGAACCCTGACATTTCTTTATTCTGACGTGCCAACAGCCCTGTGCTGAGCACCAGGCACTCTGATCCGTGTCATGAGTGCCCTGGAACACATTCTCACTGAGTGTGCATCTGCCACCAGTCCGTGTGGGGCTGCTGCTCCAGAGAATGAGCTGATTTGGCTCTTTTTTCTGGGAGTGAAGCATGCCAGGGAACTCTCAGCAGCAGCAGGTGGGGCTGCACCACAGAGAGAGCTGAGAGCTGGCACTGAATTGATGGCTGGCTGAGCCATCACCCAAATAATGACTTTTGTGTAATGGCACTTCTGAAAATCTCACTCCTACAGCACTTCCCAAGTGGTGCCTGCCCCACGTGATGTGTTTGCCCTGAAGTGCAGCTCCCCAATCCAAAGTTCCCTTGTTTTATTTCTCTTTGTTTTCCTTACAGGTGTGGGGCTGGCTGCTGCAGTCCTGTCCTTTTGGCTAAATATTTACTACATTGTGATTATATCGTGGGCCATATACTACCTGTATAATTCCTTTACCACTGTAAGTGTGTGTCAGAGGGGGTGGGGAATTGTTTCTTGGGTGTAAAGCCAAGTGAAATATGAATGCATCCCTAATCTGCCTCAGTGTAGATGTGTGAGGTTAACACAGCATGCACAGTAATCTGTAGGATAATCCATTCTTACTGGAAAAAAACCCCTGTTTTGTAAAAACCCCCTTAATTTGTTTTTTTTTCCTCCATGAGAAATTTAGAGCAGAAAACTGAGCTTACAAAGCCAATCACTCCCCCAAGAAAAACTCTAGTGTGCAACTAATTACTTTATTTCTTCAGCAGCAGCCACACAAACATGAGTTCTTTAGGAAATAGTATCATTGCAAAGTGGTTTAATGATGGAGGGGTTTATTAAAGAACCCCCCATGGAATGGAAGGCCTGTGATTTGATTAGCTCTGAGCTTCCATTCATTGTTGTTATTTTTGCTTTGTTTTCTTTCCTGTTTACTTTATTTTTAGCTGCCTTTTTTTCCCCCTCAAGGGTGATTCATCAGCTGAGTAAGTCGTGTCTGATTTGTGGGGTTTGGCCATCTGAGGAAGCATCCTTACATAAGTTGTATATAATTAATGCATCATTGTTCAATTGTCTCTTCTCTAAATTTTGCTCCTGCTTGCTTGTTCTTGGCTTTAAAGAATTTTGCCTTGACAAATTTGCATTAATTACTGTCTGGGAGTGACATGACCACTTCTGCTTTGTTGTCCTCAGAATTGTTATTGATGTGAAAGGTCAGGCAGAGTCTGGAAGTGTTTCTTGTGGCCCATGTTAAATGAATATTGACTTCTCATTCCCTCGAAGCCTCTCATCCTTGTGCATAAAGCACACAGTGCCCCGATACCACGGCTCTGTGAGAGGATTTTCCAACAACTGCCATCAGAAGGATCTGTAAATTATATGTAAATGAGGCTCATTCTAATGGATGATACCACGAGAAATGGGTTCTGCTCCTCAGAACTTCTGAAAGATGGGATGGACACATGCAGAACATGCATGGAACAAATAGAAATTTTGCCTTTCTTTAATTATCCCCTGACCTGTGGGGAAAATGAAAATCTCTGATCAATAACCATCACAGCTTTACTATCTCTTGTGCAACAAGAGGTACCTGGACCTCCAGGAGGTCCTTTCTGCTGTTTCAAAATCCTCTGATGGTGAGAGAATTGAATGCAGAGTGTTTGGGCTGCTGTGTTAAAGAGAAGAAGGAATATTTCCACACCAGCTTTCCACAATTGATAGGAATTTAAATAACTCTCACCCCGGGGAGATCAATGTCTGCAGAGCCCAGGTGCTTCAGCTCTGCACTCAGCTGTCAGTTCTAGCAAAGAAAGAGATACTTGAGGCAATTCTTGCTTTAAAAGTGTTTGACCCCAGGTTTTTGGGTCTCTTCCTTCACCAGACCCTTCCTTGGAAACACTGTGAGAATCCCTGGAACACCGACCGCTGCTTCTCCAACTACACCTTAGCCAACACCACCAACATGACAAGTGCCGTGGTGGAGTTCTGGGAGTAAGCTCAGCATTCCCCTCCCTCCTTGCCATCCGTGCCAACAAGGATCTCCTTGTTGTCCTGCCTGTGTTCTCTGCTGAGCCCCTTGCCCAAGCCCTGCTCTGTGGCTCGTTGCAGGCGCAACATGCACCAAATGACGGACGGCCTGGAAAAGCCCGGGCAGATCCGGTGGCCCCTGGCAATCACCCTGGCCATTGCCTGGATCCTGGTCTACTTTTGTATCTGGAAGGGGGTAGGCTGGACTGGAAAGGTAAGATTAAAAACTACTCTGAATAGCTTTCAGTTTTAAAAATGCCCATTTTGCTCAAATATTGTGGAAGTTCTTGAGGTAAGAGGCACTGGGGGCAGTTTGGCTGTCAGGGCTCTGTGAGGGGTTGAATTTGTGTTTTCCTGGATTGATATAGCCCCATGTTTTAGAAAGAGCTGGCTCCTCTGCAGCTGGGTCAGACCACAGCCTCAGATGCTTCACTTGCAGGCCTCTTGGCTTGGCCAGGTATAAAATCAGCTGAAATTATTCCTGCTGGTTCCTGGGGGGGATGAATATTCCAGCTGGTTTGCACAGCAATACAGTGAGGATGAAGTGGCTTGGTTTCAGCAAGGATTGTGCATTTATTGCACAGCTCTTGCTGCACCTGGACATGTAAGGAGGTGTTGGGAAGAGCTGCTCCCACCTTCCCTCATGTGAGTGAGGAACATCTGAGGTCCTTGCACAGGATTTCACGCTGTGCTCCTTGGGGTTGGCCTGGCTGTGAGCAGAAATTAGGATCTACTAATCAATTAAAGGAAATTATACTGCTGAGAGACCTTTCTGAATGAAGGGGCAGCAACATCTGACATTGGCTCATGCCTTTCCCTGTCGGAAGAAATCCTAGGGAAATGAAAATCCTCAGCAATGGGGTTTGGTGTCAGCTGAAAGGTTGGGCTAGAAGACCTCAGGTCAAGTGCAGAAGACTGGGATTTCTTCACACTGAGGAAGGGATTGTCAGCTTTTGGCAGGAGGTTGTAAATGTGACCCACATCGAGCTGTGTGTTGAACAGGGCTTAGCTGAGCTCAGAGCAAATTATTTTCGTTTTCCTGTCTCCAAAGCACAAAGAGGGTAAAAAGAGGGCTGAGTCTGGCTTCAGAAAGGGTTTTTTACAGGACCTCTGAACTGGCAAGAAAGTAGGAGCTTGTAATATAGAGGAGGATGGAGTGGGAGAAATAAAAAAACTGCCAGGTATTTTACAAGCAGGATCCTGCTGCCATGAGCCTTGTGCTTTTGGGACTTCCCTGTGTTAAATACCAAAAAAAAACAAGTGTGAAAATATCCTAGTCCAGTCTGTTCTTTTTGCAGAAAAACAGGCAACAGTCACCTGCCTTTAGAGCTGGAGTTTAGGGAATTTTGCTGCAGGCACTTCCCAAGCTTTTTCATTGAGAAATGCCTCAATTTTAAGAGCAGTCCTCAGTTGCCGCTAGAGTGTTTTCAGGGAGCAAATATTTCTGATCATTCTTCCTTGCACACTTACACTGTCTTGTTTCTTCACATCAGGTGGTATATTTCTCTGCTACTTATCCCTATGTTATGCTGCTTATCTTGTTCTTCCGTGGTGTAACACTGCCTGGAGCAAAAGAAGGCATTTTATTCTATATAACTCCCAACTTCAGTAAGCTTTCAGACTCTGAGGTAAATATTCTGTCCTGGTAAACAAAAGTTTCACTCCTCACTGTTCCCCTTTCAGACATATGACCTGCTCCTCAAGTGCAGAAACAGATTTTTTAAAAAATTGTTTCCTGCAATCAGGTTTGGCTGGATGCTGCCACACAGATTTTCTTCTCCTACGGTTTGGGTCTTGGTTCACTGATTGCCCTTGGAAGTTACAACCCTTTCCACAATAATGTTTACAGGTAAGCAGATGACTGCACATATTGCAGGGGCACTTGCCTGTCTCAGCTGGAGCTGAGCTCTGTCTCTGTGTACAGATAATTGAAATAAAGTTTAGTATTGAATATTAACTGTTCTGCCTGGCTGGGGGTGAGGTGTGTAACTGTGTTTACACCACTGGGAGAGACTTCCCCAGCATGAGGTGGAACCCAGGCTGTGAAATCTTAAATAGTGAAATCTTTTCACAGGAAAACAAACAAACAAACAAACAAACAAACAAAAAAGATGAACATTTGCTTTCCCTGCTGCTTAAAGCTGCTTCCCTCTGTTCCAGGGACTCCATCATAGTGTGCTGCATAAACTCATGCACGAGCATGTTTGCTGGCTTTGTCATCTTCTCCATTGTGGGATTCATGGCCAATGTCACAAAGAGGCCAATTGCAGATGTTGCAGCATCAGGTACCCGCTGTCTTTTCCTCTAAGCTGTGCATCAGTTATTCTTTGCTTGTAGGTTGTTCCTGCAGCTGCTCAAAGTCCCTCCTGCAGCTCCTCAGCCCCCTGTCCCCTCAGCCTCCCAAGGGCAGAAGGAAATTTGTTGTCCCAAGCCACTCCAGGCAGAGCAGGAGGAATGCTGGTCATTATGGGGTGGTTTTTAAGCTAATATTTTCCAGTTCAGTGGGATTTAAATTCCTTTTCCCGTTTCTTGAGGTTAAGCCCTTCGAGGCAGATCCATTTCTCACCTGTCCAGACCTACACCTGTTTCATGTGACTCTGTGTGGTGAAAGACATTTTATTTAGGGCAGGGAGATGTCTCCATGGGAGGATCCTGTTATCCTTTGCAGTTCCTTGTCTGTCTTCCAGCTGAAAAAGCTGAAAGCAGCAGAGCAGATGGCTGCCCTAACCCAGCTGGTGCACCAGATACTCACTTAGCAGTTCTGGCCACAGGGAGGGATCTCATAACTCAAAGCTTGGTTGGAACTCACTGGTGGACAAAATCTGGATGACTGTATTAGCAAACACAACCCACTGAAATATCTCCTCAGTTTGAAAAGGAGAGAATTCAAGCCCTAAAAGTAATCTTCAGTAAATTACACATACAAAGAGATTAGGTGCAAAATGATGATGGCAGGCACTGTTATTAAAAGCTGCTCTGGAAAGGCAGTGGTGTGTGAAATAAGCTTTTTGGATTTGTGTCTTTGACACAGATAGAGTTATATAAACGCTACACCTGCAAACACGACAATATTTTTACATCATATTAAGTACATTTGATAGCAGACCTCTGAAAGATGCTCATGACCACTAATTGCAAAGGATATTTAAAATTTGAACCTTTAATTAAGGCTTCTGTTTCTTCTAGTAAGCTCCCAGGCTGGTGCCAGATTTGACCACCACGAGAGGCTCTTTTGCCACCTTATAAAACAAATAATATTATTAAAAGGTGTAGCTGCATTTCTGTGGAATGCAAACCAGAGTGAAATTAGCATGTTTATCTGAAGTTTTATTTTGCTTTTAGCACTGCTATTTGGAATGCTTTCTGAGCTGCCTTCCAATCATATCTGCTCTTGTTAGCAATTAATTGCTTCAAACTCCTCATTAGGCTTTGACAATCCAGGTGTTGATGCCACCCCTTGCTCCACTGGTTTGGGGGCTGTCACCAAGCACTTGTCACTGACAGACTTTTAATGGAAACTGAAAAACCAGAGACACTGCTTAGATGGAGCACACAAGTTTTATTTCTGTGTTTATTAAATTCCCTAGTTTTCCCTCTGACCCTGACATCCATGAGAACAAAAAAACTCCTTTTAAATAGGAATTTATATCCTCCTTCCAACACTCTGCCCCCCACCAGCAGTTAGCAAGAAGAAAAATTAAGAAGTTTGGTCATCCACGAGTATGGAGTTTATTAAAATGCGTGTTTTGAGAGAGTGAATGGAATGGAACAGCAGATGGGAATGCTGGAAATGCTGGAAAGTGTCTTCTCCATTTCTGAGCTGTCTCTGTTTCTCTTCTGAACGGTGCAAAGCAGGAGATTGCAGCTGTCAAAAACTGCTTGAGGGGAGAGAGAGCTGAGCAGTGCCTGAAGATGTAACCCTAGCCAAGGATAACATTCCTGCCTTGGCTGTGCCAAGGGCTCTCTCAGGAGCAGCTTCTCAACTGCATTCAGTATTCTGGTTGGTTGGCTTTGGGGGGTTTGGGGGCTTTTTGGGGTTTTTGTTTTTTTTTTTGGTTTTAGCTGGTTCATTTTCAAAACCAGGTGCTTGCAGTGCCCCCGTGGCCACTGAACAGCTGAAATCCCTGCTCAGGTGCTGCCTCCAGAGCCAGGCAAACCCAGCTCAGCAGCAGCAGAGGAGCCCAGGCTCTCCAGTGATGTTTTGTCTCCTGTTTTTCCCCCCAGGCCCTGGACTGGCATTCCTGGCTTACCCAGAGGCAGTGACACAGTTGCCCATCTCCCCTTTGTGGGCAATACTCTTCTTCTCCATGCTCCTCATGCTCGGCATTGACAGTCAGGTAAAACTGGGGGGGAAAACAAATAAAAAACAGATTTTTCTGTCACTGGTGGGGGTGAGGAGGAGCTCAGCCCGTGCTCTCCACTGCCAGCTGGAAGAGGGGCAGGAGGGTCCCTGGGATAATCAGATAAGGAATAGGAGGCACTGAGGAAAGGCTGAGTAGAAAACTGATTCTTAAACACTTGTGCTCTTTTATGAACGGTTGGGAGCACATGAGAAACGGGCAGAAAATTTATTCTGCAGGCAAAAAGGAGCTTACCTTTGAAATATTCCCTGTTAAATCACAGTATTAAACATGCCTGTGCAACGTTCAGCTGCGTAGGAGACACTGGGATATGTTTTACAAGATTTAGAGGCCATAGGTATTTCTGAAAGGCAGCTCCAGGACTCACCACTGGAGAGGAAAGACACAGCACACATTTCATTTGAATAGCTGGAGTTAATTCAGTGGGCAATGGGATGGTTACTGAGGATATTCTGTGTTTTGATGTGCTCTGAAATCACTTCCCAAGGGAGAGGATCACAAATTTATTGGTTCAGGCCTTACCTAAGCTTTGGGTGGTGACAACTGGAAATGAATGAGGAGGGTTTTGCAAATCCAAGATATTCCCTGTCTAGATTAAACCATTAAATAATTAAGACACGGATTCATTAAAAATGTTGATTGTGACATAAATTAAAAAGCACACAGCACAAGAGAAAACCCTTTAGAAACAACTGTGCCCAACAAAACCTTTTGTTAATCAGTGCTAATTTTAATAGAGAACAGCCCCAGTGGCAGCACCCAGGAGAGTACCCAGCCTTATTTTACAAGGAATACTTGGAGGACTGGATCAGGGAAGTTCCCCCTGGCTGCTGAACTGTTGCATCATTTTTATGAGCCCAATCCTGGGCAGATGTGTTAATTTATTGCAGCATCCCCCAGCTCCTAGCACAGCCCTCCCAGCACGTAAAGGAATGTTGGATTTACTGCCTTAGTTAGCACTGTGCCAGCCTTTCAGGAGAGAAAATCCATCATTTTCTAGAAATCCAAGCTGGCTTCAGCCTGTGAACACAAAAAGACCGAGAGGGTATTTTATCCTGGGAGATGAAAGCAAGTTGAAAATTTACACTTTCTATTTCTTTGTTTTTCAGTGAGCTTCAGGCTTGACATTAAAACCCATTGCACAGTCTGGGGGGAAACTGCTGTGAAATTAATTGGGTCAAAAATATTCTTGAAAGCACTTGTCTCTAGGCAACTAACAGCTGAGGAAGGTGGTCTAATATTATTAAAAAGAATATATATCTACAGGCTGTCATGCTTTCTGCATTTTCTGTCTGTCACTGAAACATTTCAGACACTGTAATTTACAGGAGCTGTATAACCATTGGTTAAATTCTACTTGCTCTGCTGAAAATTAATAAAACTTTACTTACCTCCTGGTTTTCAACCATTTCAGCCACCACAATGATAACATTTATCTGAATGTGCACACACAGAAGGATCCTGGAGTGTGGCCGTGATTTCCATAGGGAGGACACGGCCTCAACAAAAATGTTTTCTGGGGATACAAAGAATATTTGATTTATTACCTATGAAAATCATATGAGAATCTTTAATCTTCTGCATGAAGCACCAGTCTGATTAGGCTTTCTCTGTGTGTTGGCTTCCTTGTATGTGAGTAAATCACATGAAAAAAGAAGTTTATTTTTTAGGATTGAGGGATCAAAGCCCTCAACTGTAGGTTTATCATCTTTACTACAGAAAAAGAGCAGTTCCTGTTCACAGAGCGAAAGCAACAGTTCATAGCTTAGAATTTTGAGTGTTCCTTGAGCTGGAAATCTTTTTGCACAGATCTCTTTAGACAGAAACAGGGATATTCAGGAGCAGAGCTTCCACTGCCGTCAAGTGAATTTTCCCTTCTCGTTGGATGGCTGCAGCCTCAGGGCCAGCAAAGGGGCCAATTACAAACTGCTCCCCAAAACTCCATCCTGCCATGGCAGGGCTCTGCATTGTAGTGGCTTTCTTATCTCTTTTCTCTTCTCAGAGCTGGGATTAAATGCTCGAGAGACGAGGTTTCGTGTTGGGACTCAGATGTTTATTAATTCTTATCTATAGCAGAGTCTCACAAGCTGTGAGCTCTAGCTCACAAGGTGAAAAATGGCTCTGTCTCTATCTCTTTACAAGGCCTTTAAGCACAAATTGTCCAATTACAAGATGACACCTCAATTATTTTTGCTTTGAACCCAATACCAAACCACCCCTGGCCCCCAATGGGGACTTTTCCACCCAGTGACAAAATCCCACCCAGACCATGGAGAAGAAGGTGAAAAAGAAGGACTGGCCCAGCCCTAAATCCTGCACCTTGCTTTATATCTGTATTGCTGTATTCTAAACCCTGAAACTCTGAGTTTTGCACCCTGTGATGTCCCACACTCCTATCCAAACCCCACAGCCACAATCCCAGGGCTGTCACTCAATTTTGGGAGCTTCTCCACGGGCTCAGGTGAGTGCAGGGTTTGCCTGGGGGTCAGAGCCTGGCAGCACAGGGAGCCTGGAACTCTCAGTGCCCAGGGCTGCAGCAGAGTGTTTTTTGTGCCCTTTCCCTGGCAGTTCTGCACCGTGGAAGGGTTCATCACAGCCCTGGTGGACGAGTTCCCCAAGCTGCTGCGCAACCGCCGCGAGCTCTTCATCGCCGTGGTGTGCATCGTGTCCTACGTGATAGGGCTGTCCAACATCACTCAGGTATGCTGGGCTGAGGGGCTGGGCCTGCCACCAGCATCAGCAGCCTCCCCTCCCCAATCCAGCCAGGAATCACTGGATTGTCAGGGATTGACACTATCCAGGGTTTTGGTTTAAGTGTAGAACGTCCTGCGGTCCCTGTGATGCCTTAGGGTTTTAGCTTTGATTTTTTTTAAATTTATATCTTATTTATTTATATTAGGGTTATTTATTTTATATTAGGATTTTAGCTTTTACATATTTATCTTTTTTGGGTTTCATATATTTGTACCCCTGCAGTTCTTTAGTGTGTAACTCTGAACTCCACACACAGTGTCAGCTGCTGCTTCCCCATCCTGGGCAGACACAACAATTCCTCTCCAGGCCTGGCAATCAAGGGCCCCTCACTGCCCCAGGCCTGAGAGATGGAAACAAAAGTGAGCTGGGGGCAGCAAACTGGGGGTGAATGACTGCATGACCTGAAGCTGTGCCTGGGAGATGAACCCCCAATGTGCAAATGGAGCAAACTGACCCAAGTGTGAAACCCGTGGGCATTGTCCATTTTTGGGTGCAGCCCCTGGGGGCTTTGTCTGCCCTAAATGTACCTGAAGGGCCCTCAATAAATAGAACAGCTTTTTATTCCCTTAATTCTGTCTGGCCTTTGATTTTAGGTAGCCCCAACAAGGCTTGTCCTGGGTGTCCCCTGCAGGGCTCAGGGGACAACAAAATGCAGACCCCCACACTCCTACAGTCCAAAAAAGTGGCAGCTGGAGATGTTGACTTTGCAAATTATTTGAGGGAAATGATTAATGATTAAATTATGATTAAATTATCAAACAAAGAGCAAAAAGTGAAATTAAACTTTTCAGTTTAAACAGCAGCAATCTTAATTTTGTCAGGATTGACCTCAAGCCTTCAAAGAATTTAACCTGTTTACTTTACACTAATAGGCCCCTAATCTATCCACCACTGTTAGTTTGTATCTTATATTTTGAAGCTAGAGACCTTGCTCTGTTTCTAATACTTCCTTTTCTGTTTTAGGGTGGAATCTATGTGTTTAAGCTTTTTGACTACTACTCTGCCAGTGGAATGAGTCTCTTGTTCCTTGTATTCTTTGAGTGCATCTCGATATCCTGGTGCTATGGTAAACAGCCTGCTTGTATTTTGTTCCCTAAGCTTTACTCACCCCCAGGGTAATTCATCCCCTGACCTGTGGTTGAACGTGCAGGTGCTGGGGGTAGAGCTGAAAGTGGCCTTGGTTTCTGTGGATATAATTCCAAGCTGGCTCCTGGAAGGTGCTGCTGCCTTTTAAGCACCCTACCTAAAGGCCTGAGGGCTGTGAAGTGTTTCAGGAATATTAAGAAGGTGATATTTCATCTCTTTTCTTGTCCCACTCCCTTGGAAAGCCTGGATCTTCAGAGGTGTTGGGTACACACTGCCTCAGGGCTCTTGGGATTTGTAATATTTCATTTTTCCAGAAATTCTCTCACTCCAGGGTCCTGCAGTGAGCCAGGCTCCTTGGCCAGTTAGGGAATAATCACCTGGAAATATCCAGAAGCCTGGACTGGCAGTCTCTGGCCCTAAGGATTAGTGGCTCTGTGGGATATTGTCACAGAGGATTTTTGACCTCAGGGCTGTGCCAGCTCCTCTGAGGAGCTGCTCCCATCATCACTGAGGCACTCCAGCTGCTCCAGAGCTGGACAATTCCTGCTGGATTTTGGTGGGCCTGAGAGGATGGAGCAGCATTTGATGGGGGAGAGGCGCTGCTGGTGTACCCAGCACATGGAAAAATACCCCAGAATTATCCCAGAAATCACAGAGTATTCTGAGCTGAAAGGGATCCAACAAGGAGCTTGGGTGGATGCTCCATCCACACCTTGGAATTATCAGCTCCAGGCTGTGACCATGAAGAAACCAAAGCCATAAATGTGTGACAAACTTTGGGGAGCTGATGGAGACCAGCAGCAGTAGCTGGGCCCCTCTGATTTCAGATCCACTCCTGCCCATGCATGGTGTGCACTGGAACAAAGCTGGTTAATGATGGGATGGGGTGGGGGTTTTTATAATTGTAAAATACACCCTGAATTTCTAATGTCACCTAGAGTTGGAATCAATCAAGGGTGTTTCTGGCATCTGACCCTGCCATGTACAATTCTCTCATTTTGCATGGGAATAAGTTTGCTACTCTCTATTTAATTAATTATGATGTGGAAGAGTAAGAACAGGTGATTTTTGGTGCTTTTGAGCTTGCACACTTTTTTCCCCATCCAGACAGAGGAAAAGTTATCTTGACATCTTTGTAGAGCTTCCAAATACAATCAGAATTTATGACAATTTATGGCAAGTGCTCAGAACCACTGAGCCTCCAGTCAACTCCATTACCTGATACATTTCTGTGCTATTTCTTGTTTCTATGTCCAGGTGTTAATAGATTTTATGACAACATCCAAGAGATGGTGGGATACAGACCCTGCATCTGGTGGAAACTCTGCTGGTCCTTTTTCACTCCTATCATTGTGGCAGTAAGGAACAAACTTTTATTCTCTGGTTGAAAGGATGTAAGTGAGGTGGCCTGGGTGCTGCAGCCCTGTCATTTCCACCCCCACAGGTTCATATTTATTCTGCCCTCTCTCATTTTTTAAGGATTTGAGCAATCCTGTTGAAGGCAATAAGCAAAAAAAAAAAAAAAAAAAAAAAAAAAAAAAAAAAAAAAAAAAAAAAAAAAAAAAAAAAAAAGCACTGCCATTAGAGGAAGATTGTGCCCCAAAAAGAGAAGCCAAGATTTTTATTAGACCTCTGGAAATGCTCAAGAGGTTGATTGGCAGAGTTAGAAAACTGTAAGGAATAAATTCTGATTTTTTTTTTTTTCTTTTTGGTATTCTAAAATAGAATTTAACAATCAGAAACCTAAATTTTCCATGTACACAAAAATACCAACATTCTGTAAACTGAATTCCTCCACAGGCACTTCTGGTGACAGAGCAGGGCTCTAAACTTGTGTGTTCTTCCCTCATGGGACTCTGTGACATAAATTAATCATTTTTTACCACATTGCTGTGGGTTTTCTGGCAAACTCTGCAAGGAACCTGTACTGGAAACCACAGGACAGCTTTTCCCTGATTCTAAACTTTACCCAGTTAATCCATTCAGTACCTTGTGAAGTAACAAGAAATGGAAATTTACTGCACAAACACTGAACCCAGATTCAATGTAACAAACAGATCAAGCAGCCACTATTGCACATGAGCCAGCATTTAACCAGAGAAAAGCAAACAAGGAGCACCAAAGACACACAGAAATGTGCTCAGGTTGAGGGTTCCTCGAGTCATCCCTTCCCTGATCAAGGCAGATTTCATTTTTGTGAAAACAAGTGCTCAGGAAGGCATATGAAACACATTTTATTTTAGTGGCACGGGAGGAAGATGCCCAATGTTGTAAAACTGGCCAGATTTGTCAAGTCCTCAGCAGAATGTGCTGCCCAGCCCAGCTCAGAGCTGGGATAAAAATCTGCCTCTGCATCATCCTCTGGGAATCCACTCCTCACAAGGCCTCAGCCTGGGATCAGAACCAGCCTCCCTCTCTCCTGGCTCCCTTCAGCAGGTTTTCCTGGCTGGTTTAGACATTTGAGACAGGCCAGGCCAGAAGTTTTTTTCCTGGGAATAGCCTATGGAATACCATGTCTGCTTTGGAGAAGCTCCCAAAAGCAAGGCATGAGTGCTGCTGCTCAATGGCACCGTGTACATGTCCACAGGCATTCCCAGGATCCTTGTTTCCCCCAGCAGCCCCTTCCCTCTGGCTCTGTGCAGGTTATCCAAGGACTTTACTGGCACCAGCAGCACTCCTGGATTTTCTGAGGTGCAGGTTTATTTGTGAAAATTCAGCCTTAACCTGAAACACTCATTTGGGGTAAGAGGCATCTTGGGAAGCTCCAGAAGAACTCTGGAAGGCAGAACGCTCTGGGAATCTCACCCCAAACCCTCCCCTCTGCTTTTGCAGGGAGTTTTCATCTTCAGTGCAGTGCAGATGACCCCGCTGACGATGGGGAGTTACGTGTTCCCAAAATGGGGCCAGGGGGTTGGCTGGTTCATGGCCCTGTCCTCTATGGTGCTGATACCTGGCTACATGGCATACATGTTCCTCACCCTGAAAGGCTCCCTAAAACAGGTAAGTCTGCCTGTCCTGACCCCCCCTGGGGCCTGTGCAATCAAAGATTGCTGGGCATTTCTTTTCTGTCATCCATTTCCCCCTCAGTTATTTTGCTCTGAGCTAAAACCCCACCAAAGAGCCAAGCCAAAGGCAAGGGAGTGTCTGAGCCATCTGTTGCTGAGCACAATTCCCCACGGGGTCCTTATCTCTGCTCTGGCAGCTGCAGACTCCTGGCATTCCAGCTCCTCACACCTAGGGAACACAGGAGCAGTTTGCAGCAAATGGAAATTTGTCCTGATTGCCACCAGGCGTGGATCAAGGCAGGGATGCTCAGGGGAGCTGGAATCGAAATCAGGGACTAATCCACACAGCTCTGGGTTTGCATGAGCCTGCCCAGTGACCCTGCTCTGCATCTCCCTGGTGGCCCCCAAGGCTCGAGCTCCTGCATTTCTCCTGCTCTGAGCCACACCTGCCCTGCTCTGCTGCAGCTGGGAGGGAGGACATGGAATATCTTGGGAGCACTTTAGCCTTTGTTTACGGGATTTCTGTGAGCAGTCACTTCATGAAGAACATTAGGGGCCTTTTCTCATTGCTCTCAGCCTCTCCCTGCTGCTCAACCCATTTTTTAAAAGGAGGTAATGCTTCTCGTGGCGGAGAGTCAGGGTTTTTTTCAGTCAGGTTTTACTTCATCAGGTTTTATTTCAGTCAGGTTTTACTTCAGTCAGTTTTTATTTCAGTCAGGTTTTATTTCAGTCAGTTCTGAGGTCCTCAGAGATGTGCTGCTAAAGGAGGGGGAGATATTGACCATGTTGGTGCCCCAGACACTGTTCAGGAGCCACCTGCAATCCCCACACCTCACTTCTTTAATCTGGGTGGATCCTCAGTTTTGCCTCTCCAGCTCTTCTGTACACCAGAGCCAGTTCTCCAGCCCAAGCACTGAAACACTCTGTGATTGAGGGAACAAAAGACTGTCAGAAGGAATTTGTCAGAACTTCTGGAATATTCTGAAATCAGCTGACAGAGCCATCTTTACAAAGGGATGGATGATCTTAAGCAGAATTGATGAGCGATGTCTCATGAAATGCTCTTATCTTGATCCAAATATTTGTCTTCAGCAAATTTTGAAGGACTCAGTGAGGCTTCAAAAAAGTCTGCAAAAAAAATCTGGGTTTTGATTCTTTTTTGATTCCCCCCCTGCCTGTTCTTGGCTCTCCTACATTTTGAATAGATTTCCCTTGGTCTTACGGAAACTTAGGTGCAAAAGGAGAATCGTTGCCCAAAAATGCAGCTGCTGTTTGGGCAGGGTTGTGTGAGACCATGGTAAAAGTTCCTCATCTCAGCCTTGTTGTGAATTAAGGTCTCATTTTTGAAAGCGTTTGCAAATGATCATTAAGTGATGGGAGCAGCCTGCACCAGTGAGAGGCTCTGAGGAGCCAAACTGGGATTTCTTTTGAGATACAAACATGAGCTGGGCAGAGAAGCTGAAGGAACAGAGGACAAACGGACAAGGAAAGACAGACTAGGAATAAAACACTCTGAAATGCAAGTGTGTTTCACCTGTTTTATTTGGCACAGGGTTTTCCAGCTCTTCCTGTCACGTTCAGGACAGAGCTGCAATTCTGTTTAGTGGATCTGGTCCCTGGGAGGATAGGCAGCTGTAAAGAATTGCCTTTAAATATTAAAAAAAAGAGAGAGAGTGAGGTTAGAAAGAGTTTTTTGGCTGCCTCACATTTATTGTTGTCCTTTGAACAGCGCATCCAAGTGATGATTCAGCCAAGTGAAGACATCACCCACCCTGAGAACGGGCCAGACCAGGCCCAACAGAGCAACTCTGCCAACAAGGAAGCCTACATCTAAACTCCTCTCCCGTCCAAGTACCGCTCCTCCTCCAGAAAAACAAAAAATATGGTTGAATATGACCACAAATTCACGTCTGAGAATATAATTACCTACCTCTAGTGGCAAAAAAAAAAAAAAAAAAAAAATTACGTATTAAAAAAAAAAAAGGGAAAAAAAAGAGAAAAAAAGAGGAAAAAAAGCAACAAGGTCATCTCCACTCCGAGGGAATCGCCGTGGGTTCGATCCAGCCGTCCGAGCTCAGATGTTTGACAGTGTTTTTGTGTTCTCCAGCAATCCACAGACTGTTAATGTTTTTATCCTTTCACAATGGTAGTTGCATACCTTGGAATTTGTAAATTGATGTGCCAAGACCTTTTTAATCTACCTTTTAGCACGACTATTTGAAGTTTTGTGCTGCTGATTTTTAGTAGTTGATCGCTATTTCTTACCACTGAATCCCAAGACTGTTATTTCTGACTTTGCAGGAGTAAAATTAAGTTTGGAGTTGTTTTGTACAAAAAGAACGGAGTGTTTTGTAAACAAGTGATTTCCAGTGCAAAAGTCTGCCCTTAAAATTTGCTCCAGCTGAGGTCATTGGAGGGGGGAGAGGCTCTTCCTTCAATTAACAGCAGGCACAGCCTTTATAAACATTCCTAGTGCAAAAATTGAGTTGTTGTGGCAGAGCAGCCCAGGCCAAACACTCTGGCTGTGCTCAGCCTTTCAGGGTGACTTTCAAACAAGGTCATAAATTCCTCTAAAAACACACATCTCGCTTCTTATAGAAAGAAGATATCTTTGTGAATCCATGTCAGAGGTGCCAGTATGACTTTTAACTTTTTTAGCAAAGCGATAGCCAAGAGCTCTTAAAGATTCCCAGGAGTAAAATACAAAGTATTTACCATTCAAGCTCAGATTCCCTGAGCTTTTATCATGCTGTGACCACTCCACTAGTACGGCATTGCCACCTAAACAGAAACCAAAACAACGGCTTAAAGATCGCAGCTTCTCCTTTTGTGAGGTCAGTGCAGGGCTCGATTGAACCCGCTGCAGAGCCCCGCCGGTCCCCAGCCCCAAACCCCACAGGGCCAGAGCTTTGAGAGCACTGGGGTCCCATTCCCAGGGGCTGGGTGGTGCTGAGGGCACCAGGGAGAGCTCTTTGACCCCGATGCAATCCCGCTCTGGGCTCTGTCCTGCGTTTGCCACACGGCCAGCCCCTGGAAGTTTTCCCTGTGTGGGGAATGCAGCGGGAGCCCCGGTTGGCATTTCTCGTTTGGCAGCTATAAGACAGGCACAGAGACCTTTTTTTTTTTTTTTTTTTTTTTTTTTTTTTTTTTTTTTTTTTTTTTCTTTTGGGAGGGTGATGTTTGATTGTAAATGACTGTGACAGAACTGTGCAATGAAAACATGCTTTTCAGCAGAACTTTTTTTGTGCACCGTACAATATTAGATAGCACAATTTATGTAGAACTACAACGTGGAAAAAAAAAATCATGTTACCTGTGAATGTTGGGTTTTTTGTTGTTCTCGTCTGAAGGTGACAAACATGTTCTTGCAATAAGGTATTATTCTCAGAATGTCAAGCACATTATGTAGAAATAATATATATATATAATACACATGTATTTCAAACTACATCCTAAACTCTCAGAGTATGTTGGGTAGGTTCTAAACCGTTTCATACCTAGGTCAAATGTAAAATACTACGAGATCTAAGCTCCATCCTAAACGGCCATAGCTGAGGTGCAAACGTCCTGTAAGTCTTTGGGATTTAGAGGAACCCCTACACCCTACACAGACATCACACATGATACATCATACTTGTGGATTTCATTAGACTAAGGATAAAAACTCCAACTTTCTCTTTATTGTTTAATGTAACCGAGTCCCATGTTGTTCTAAGACAAATGCAGTATTTAATGTTTGATTGTAAACAATTATGACAGATGTTTGACAGACCTGCTCTTTAGCAAAAAGCTGTACAAACGTTATCACATAGCACAAGCTAGTGTTGTAGAACTACTGTGTGTAAACTGTGAATAGCTGTATCTTTTTTGTAGTACTTGCCCTGAAAAAGAAAGATTATTGTATGATCATATATGCTTTTTGCAATAAGGAAATATCCAACACCAAGCAAATCTATCTCTATATAAAAAAATATATATGTAATATATACATATTCAAAAATATATACAGAGCCTGTTTAAAAGAGTACAGTATTATTTAGTAAATTGCAACCTGTTCTATGGACCAAATGTAAAATATTTATAAATTAAGATGCATTTTAAATGTCTATAAACGGTGTCATAATTAAAGCACGATTGTTATGTAAGTTTCCAAGAGTTTAGAGGAAAAAGAATAAAGGTTATATTATACATTAAATTCAGAACTTTGCAGTCTTTCATTGGACAAACCCAATCTGTGCTATTTTCCAGTTCCAAATGTGTCATTCCTATAAAAATATCCTTTAAATACCAAAACGCTGTTGTCCCACTTGTGATGTGTATAATTAATCCATGCTATTCCTACGATGTAATTAGTATGTGCATACATTACGCAGGGAGCTTAAGGGGTGACAGTTAATAGCCCTTCCTGGCATCCTGCTGCTTGAATTCTCCTGCGGGGAAGATGGCAGAGCGAGCTCTGGGAGGAGGGAAAAAATAAAAAAAAAAAATAAAAATGGATTTTGGAATGTTTTGGACAGTTCCTCGGGTGCACTTCTGCTGCCGCTTTTGGGGTGTGGGCTGCAGCACCTCCTTGATTTTGGAGCCATCCCAGTGCTGGATACTCCAGCAGCTCCCTGCTCCTGTCCGGGCTGCCCTGGCAGGGCGGGAAGACGCGGAGAAGACGCGGAGAAGAACCCGCGGCGCAGCTGCAAGGCCGCTCCTGGGCTCGGGATTTAATTATCTGCCCACAAAATTGGAGCAGGACTTCATGCTGGGGAAGAGCCTGAGCAATTTAGAGGACCTGATTAGAGTGGGAAAGGCTCCTGAGAGAGGCGTCTGGAATCACAGGCTTCAACTGCCGAGTGCCGACCTTCGGGAGAAGCGCGCGGCGAGGGCCCGGATTGTTCTGGAAAAGGGGAAGCAGCAGCTCTGGGAATAGAGAGGGAAATGAGGGGGAAACGGGCAAGGAAGAGTCTGAGGGCTGTCAGGGCTGGCTGGGGGTGCTGGGAGGGCAGGGGGGCAGCAGGGGCCGAGGAGCAGGAAGCTTCTTGGAGGATATTGCGTTAGTGCCGTGATATTTCCATGTTCTCCTGGAGGAGTTTGCTCTCGCCGTGCTGCAGAAATCCCAACAGCAATTCAACAAGAAAAATGCAAATAAGGTCACTTCTCCCCTACAGGACTGCAGCATGCCCTGGGAGAAATCCATGTCCTTGCTCGTCTATTAGTTCAGCTACATGTGCTTTTATTCTAAAATAACACTGTGTTGCTTTTGGGGTTTTTTTTGTTGTTTGTTTTAAGCCTGATTATTTCTGTTTTGTCCTGCTCAGGCCACAATAGCATTACAATTAGCTATCAGAAGTGCTCAGCCCCCACTGCTGGCTGGTTCTCGAGGGCTGGAAGCCAAAGGCAGGGCGATCCCACGGCACAGGGCAGCAGCTCCTGCTGCCAACACCCCTCTGCAGGCACAACCCAGCAGGCAGCAGCACAGAGGGGCTGCACTAAAGCATCTGGACATGCATTTCTTGATCCCTTTCCCTCCAGGATGGATTTGCCCCACTCCCAGGAAGAGGAGTGAGGTGTTGCACGGCACGGACAGACACGGCAATGCCAAATCCTCCCTGCCAGCACCCTGAAGGATCAGCTCGGACCTGCAGCAGCTGCCAGCCCCTGGCTGAGTCTGCCAAAGCACCACAATTACCCACTTTCACTGCTCAGGAAGGAAGGCACCAGCCTTTACATCCTAAAGGCTCTTTTTACTCCCCCCCTCACTCTTCTTTCCCAGCTTCTCGCCCTGCTCGGGATGTTTAAAATAAAGCAGTAAAAATGAAGTGGGAGGAAGGGATTTACCAATATACCTTTTTTTTTTTTTTTTTTTTTTTTTTTGTTCTGCAATCTAAATTACTTCCTCTCTTCTTCCTGTGAAGCTAAAAAAGTTTAAAAAAAATTAAAAAAAGATTGAAGCACAAATGGGGTGAAGTGAAACAAAATATTCATCCCTCCATACAGCTTGGTGTTCTTAAGCAGCTGATCCAAGTATTGCCACTTCTCATTCCTGCCTTCACAATTTGAGGCCAGTCAATAATTACATCAATCTTTTCCTGCTGACGATTGATGGAGAATGGGCAAATTTTCTCTGTTTTCACAGAAATCCCGTTAACTTTTAGAGTTGTATTGGTGTGGTTTGTTCTTCCTTCTGACCACACACTACACCAGCACTTTCATTCAGGACTTGTCATTATTTTTTAAACATATGGATTGGTGGGAGAGAAATTTTAGCCAATTTACAAGGGCATGGAGTGACAGGACACAGGGAATGACACTGACAGAGGGCAGGGTCAGCTGGGATATTGGGGTGCCCAGAGAAGCTGTGGCTGCCCCTGGATCACTGGAAGTGTCCAAGGCCAGGGCTTGGAGCTCCCTGGGGTAGTGGAAGGTGTCCCTGCCCATGGGACAATCTTTAAGGTCCTTTCTAACCTAAACCAGTGATTCCACCACTCCCTGATTTTGCAACTTCATATCTGGCCACTTTTCCCCCCAGGTTGGTGAACGGTCTCACACTCGGCTCAGTGGCAAACCCTGAGTGATTATTTTGGAATCTCAAGCAGGCTGAAGTAATCCTGTGAGTTATTTGTGAGTCATAAGAACATGCTGGTGCTAAATGTGGCCAGCAGTGCCTAAGAGAAGGACAGGATGGATCAGGCACTGTCACCAGGACAAGAATTAATGTGGCTTGCCAGCAATGGTGCTTCAGTCGGGCTGCAAGGGCTGCTGCCGTGCCTTTGGGGGTCAGCAGCTGAGAGGTGGCCACAGACCAAGGAACAGAGGGCAGAAAATAGCCAAAATGTAATGTTCAACTGGAGCCTGGAGTTTGCTCTGCACTTTTACCAAACTGGAAACCCACGTAGAGCTGGGAGGGGAATAAAAGGGAACGGCACGAGTCGCTGCCTCATTCCCTTACATCAGGCAGCTCCTGTTCCTTATAATTATTCTAAAGCAACCTGGGAACGTCTGAAAATGTTTAACATAAAGAAAGAAGCCTTGGAGGCTTGGTTTAGTCTAGGAAAAGGTTTCCCAGGCCCCACTGGCACTATCATTTACTGGCCACACCACGTGCAGACACAGAGCTGCTGCTGCATCCCAGTGGATGGAAAGACACCAAAAGTTAACTCCAGCTGCTGCAGGGCAGTGACCCTGGTAAAACCCTAACCAGACCCCACAAACAGCAGTTCCCCCATCCCTGGCTGTGCCTGAGGGGCTGCTGTTCCAGGCCTGATTCCCAAAAATCAGCTGCAGCTCCTGCTGCCGGGGCTCAGCCCCTGGGCAGATCCCACAGGGCTCTTTCAAAGCTCCAGGGGCAAAAATTCTGTCCCAACACAGGAGCAGGAAGCCACTGAACATCCCCTGGGTGGGTATAAAAGCTGTTTGGTCCCCCAGCTCCCCTGGGATGACTGAGGAGTGCTTTGATGAAGATCCCCCCTGAGCAAAGCAATAAATCTCTCTCTGAATATAAGCCAGAGCGTCAGGTTGTGTTAGGGAATTATTTCTAGGTCATTTCAGTTCACTGCACTGCACTGCAAACACTTCACTGAATGAATGACCAAAATAATTAATCAAAACACTGGGGAGAAACACCAGCTCCCACTGCAGGCAACAAACTTTGCCTAAAAGTGACAGAGCTCAGCGCTTTTTAACCTGCTCTTCCACAGCTGTCACACAGCAGCAGCACATGACCTTTCCTGCTGATTTCCCCAGATCCAGCCTCACTCTCAGGGGCTGAGGGTGACCTTTCCCTGCCTGGTTCCTCCTGTTTTCAGCACTCTGTGTCGTGACAGGACTTGCCTGTCAGGATTTGCCTCAAACCTACACGTTTAGACCTGGATGTGCAATAAAAACCATTCTGCCTCACTCCTGCCGTGGTGCTGAGGGGAAATGAGTCCCAGTCCCCCTCCCACTGTGGGCACTGAGCTCCCAACAGCGGCTCCCAGCCCTCCATCAGCTCCTCCAGCCCAGCTGGGATAAGGAAATGCAAGCCTGGAACCAGCCAGGGAAGGGATATTTGTTCTCGCCCAACTCAATCTTCACTGTTCTAACTTGTGGTGAAATTCCTCCTGATGTCCTGCCTGGCACAACCTGAGGCCATTCCCTCTCCTCCTGGAGCCCCCCTGGCTGCTCCCTCCAGCTGTGCAGAGGCAGAAATTCCCCCTGAGCCTCCTTTTCTCCAGGCTGAGCCCCTTCCCCAGCTCCCTCAGCCCCTCACTGCACTTGCTCTCATCACTTGCTGTCTTTACACACAGTTTTATGGGCCTGCTGTTGGGGTTTTGAGGAGGGGAAAAAAAATACATAGATTAGAATGTCTGCCATTAAATAATAAAAAGCCAGCTTATAAGAAAATGACACAATAAAATAAGACTGGAGAACATTAAGGAACCAACCCACTGCCTCTTGCTGGTGGAGAAGGGGAATTTTGCTCGGCTCCATTACTCAAAGGCATTCAGGTGTCAGCACGAACATTGTGTGTGTCACTTTTGAGCTTCTCCCTTTCACAGAAAACTTGCCCAAATATGCTCAGAAAAGGTTTTTCTCTGCTCTTTACATGCTCTGTGCTCCTCACCATCCAATATTTAATGATCTGTGTGGGTTTGGCTCATCTTTTTCCTTTGTAAGCCACGCTCCTCCCCAGGGGTTTCTGGCACTCTTGTTTTGTACTTCCACATTCTGCTTTGATTTTTCTTTATCTCACAAACCTCGATTCTCAGAGATTATGAAACTGGGACTCGTGGATCGGGGTTATTTTTATTTACTGCTGGCTTTTCAGGAAACATTTCATTCCAAATTCTCCAAGATAAGTCACGGCTGTAGGAGCAGCCTCATTAGCAGCTTCCATTAGCACAAAAATGCAAATAAGAGAAGAGCAGCAGCACACCGCTGGAAATTCTCGTTTTTCCCAAGGAGCACTCCCTGCTCCAACCTTTTCATTGTCTATTCTTTTAGCATTTTACCCCTCCTGCAAAGGCCACTTTTCCCTCCCCACCTCTGAGCAGATTTCCCCTGGCAAAGGGAGGGGAGGTCAGAAGTAGGAGGTCCCATTCCTGCTGGGTGATCCCAGCTGCCAGCACCCATCCCAGGCTAGGTGTGCCAGCATCTCCTGGGGCCTGGCGTCAGCAGGGGGATGCGGGGAGCAGGGCAGAGCCCACGGTACATTAAGCAGGAAAGTTTGGGAGTGTAAAACTCAGTGGGCTGTCAGAACGATGTTCCCGCGCCGCTCTGCGCAGCCCAGCTTTTTGTCAGGGCAAGTACAAATGCCACAACTGCCTAAACCTTCCAAGCAGGCAGGGACATCCTTGTAGGGACTGATGGCAGCCAGGGCAGGCAAAACAGGAGGCAAATTCCTCTCCCTTGAAGCTCCTTGTGTGTCCATATGCTGAGAGCAGGCTGTGGCTCCTCTCCTGCATCCCAGGGATGAGCAGCCTCAGCCGGGACAGAGTGGGCGACATTCCCAGGTGAAACTCACCTGGTTCAGCCCCTCACTGCCCCCACAGAGCCCTGGGGACATCCTGCTGCATTCTAAAGGGTGGCAAAGTGCAGGATGTGTGATCACGTCAGAGCTCAGCAGTTCCATTTTTGCATCTCTCAGCCCTGAGAGATGGAAACAAAAGTGAGCTGGGGGCAGCAAACTGGGGGTGAATGACTGCATGACCTGAAGCTGTGACTGGGACATGAACCCCCAATGTGCAAATGGAGCAAACTGATCCAAGTGTGAAACCCGTGGGCATTGTCCATTTTTGGGTGCAGCCCCTGGGGGCTTTGTCTGCCCAAAATGTACCTGAAGGCCCCTCAATAAATAGAACAGCTTTTTATTCCCTTAATTCTGTCTGGCCTCTGATTTTAGGTAGCCCAAAAAGGCATCAGCACCAACACCTGCCCCTAAATTCAGCAATGAATTGGGATCTTGCAGCCTGATTATTCTACACAAGTGCAAAATTAAGCTGCTGTAGGAACTGCTGGGCTGATTTTTAACCTGGAGGCACCTGCTGGACTTAAGGGGCTGCAGGGAGCTGATTTAAGACTAATAAACATTTCCTAATGACACTCTAATGAGATGATTCTATTTCCTAAGGCTCTCCAGACCCACATTTGCCACAGAAGGCAAAGCAGCAAAGCCAGGAGCTCAGGGAGAAGCATGGCTGTGTTCGTGGGGTGAGGTTCTCAACACCTTTCCCACCATGGCTGGAAAAGTTTGGGTCTGGCCTTTGAAAAAAAGAACAAAGGAGTGACCTGTTTTCCTTCTCCCAGGGCTGAGCACATCCCCTAGGCAGCTCGATGGAAATTGTAATTATTCCAGAGCTAAGAATGGCAGCATTTATGATTAAAAATGAAAGCCAGTTTGATGCAGAAGAATGGGTATTAGATCACTTTGTACTTCTCACTAATTATTACATCATGAATGGCTGGTTTTATTTTTTAAAGGAGTCAAAACTACAAAGATTTCCTTATGCAAATATTTCCTAACACTTTAGAAATTAATTAGAACAAAAAATATTTTGAATAAATTATTGCAGATGACACACTTTTTAAAAGATTTATTCATGGCTAAAAAGGAACCTTTACTTTCTTTTCCCTTGAAGAATCACAGATAAACATGCTTTTGAGACACATGTCCTCATTTCAAAGTTAAAAATGACTTCCATAAAATCAAATTGTTCAGGTATTTATTAGGGTGGGCTGCCCTGGGAGGTGGTGGAGTCACTATCCCTGGAAATGTAAAAAAAATAAGTATATGTGGCACTTTGCACCATGGTGGTGTTGGTTTGAAGGTTCTTGGAGGTCTTTTTCAAACTTAGTGATTTTCAGATTTTCCTCTCTGCTTAGTAATGAGGGGAATTATGAAATTGTTAATTTGTACAGTGTATTTTTATCCCAAGAACTTTCTAACAGAGCACCACATCCTTCTGGGATACAAAACAGGAAAAATGTAACTACAGAGTGCAGAGAGGGAGGCAGGGTTAAATTTAGGAGCTAATAAAAAAAAAAAAACAAACAACTTTTCTCTTGAAACCTGGAAAACTTCACCTGTGCTAAACAGGGAGCAGGAATTCCAGTGGGCCTCCATCCAGAAATTCCCCCTCTCAGGGTAAGGGTGTTTCCTGTGCTAAATGCAGAGGAGCTGCAGTGTGGGCAGGTGATGACAGCAAGATCCAAACACAGGGGAACACCAGCTCTTCCAAAGCCTCCTGAGAAACAGAAAATCAGGGGAGGAGGAGGGAAATCTGCTCCAGGATCCTCCTGGCTGCTGAGAACTATGACCAAATGTTACTCATTCCTATAAACAACCTTTTCCTTGTGACCAGGAGATGTGGTTTGGGGTTCTTTGGGTTAGTTTAGTGAATAATTGAAGATTGCAGATTTTTTCTTCCCTTGTGCAGACTTTCCACAGGGTCTGCCTCTAATGAATTCACTTTGGGCATCTACAGGAGTTTGGAATTCCTTGTTAGAAAACCTCCACTGATGGATGGATGCTGCCCAAGTGGTTTGGATGCCTTGGGCAGGCTGAGCTGAAACAGAGACTGGACAGAGCTGGGGAATAAAGCAGGGATTTATTGAAAGGCCTTTAGGGCACACCTTGGGCAGGACAAGAGCCTGGCCAGGGCTGCACCCAAGGTGGACACAAAATGGTCACAAAATGGACACCAAATGGACACAAAATGGACAAAGGGTCACCAGGTCTCACACTTTGATCAGTTTTGGTCCCTTTGCATTTTGGGGTTGAATTGTCCAGTTCCAGCTCCAGGCTGTGATGTCCCATCCTTCTTGTCCCTTCCTGCAGCCACCCTTGGTTGTGCTTTGGGGCTGAAAGTTGTCCTTGGTGTGCAGCAGGAGAAGGATTTGTTTTGTGTCCCTGCTGTGTGCAGAGCTGAGTGACCCTGCCTGTGAGCTCAGAGCTGCACCCTGGGCAGCACAGAGCCTGAAATACAGGGAAAATAAAACTTAAAGCATAATTCCCCCCCTTTGGAGGGGGAAAACATCTGCACCTAAGAGGGGTGTGTGCAGGCAAACTCTGTGTGTCCAAAAAACCCTGATTTGAAAGGAAACTGGGAAAACACACTGGAAGTTCATCTGTGTAAAACATGATCATCTTCACCAGCAGGAAGAGGCCTTAGGAACTGCAATTTTTTGGCATTTTCTGTGTTAGTAACAAGCCATCAGTTTCATGCAGGGTTTGCAGAACCTCAGGGCTGCTCAGTCTGAACTTCTCCTGACCTGCCCACAGCTTTGTTTTATTTGGTTTAGCTGTGACAGCAATTCCTCTAAATGACCAGTTATCTATGGATAATCTGGTTTATTTTTGTTATCTTGGTGTGCTACAGACATAGTTCTGTAGCCACAGCAGTAATTCTATGTGAAAAGGGTTTTTTAATGGCTGTAATGCAAAGATAAAATGCAGAGAAACACGGGCCTGGTGCAGCAGTGGGAGCTGCAGCCACAGGAGGAGGAATGCACACGTGGGATGGGAAAATCTGGGGCACAAGAGACCTCCAAGGCAATAAACAGCTCATCAATATTGAGAAATGCAGACCTAGAGAGGGACAAAACAACAACAACAAAAAAGTGCTACTTAAAATATGTGAAAGGCCCCACGTCTAGTAAATTCAGATGAATTGTGGAAGTTCAGGGAAGAAGGAAAATAAAAATGCAAAAGCAGGCTGGCAAACATGAAAAATGACCACGAATTATATCTTAGAGTGAAGCAGAAGAACTCATCACCTCCATCTAGGCTGCTCATGACCCTTGAACGAGATCCTTGGGGTTTCAATTGTACCAACAGCTCACTCTGGGCTGGATGTTCAGGGTATGGATCCCACCTTCCCTCAAACAGGATTTCCAGTGCAGCAGCTCCATCACTGCCCTCCCATCCCTGTGCAGCTGCAGGCCAAGGCCAGCACTCCAGAGGTGCTGAATTCCCTGGGGAATTCTGCTTTGGGTCACCCCTGTCCCTGCCCCAAGGACACACGGGGAAAATCCCTCCCCTCCACATGCAGCGAGCAAAGGACCAGAACATTCCTTCCCAAGGAAAAATGAAGGGGACCTAGAACTTCTTCTTTCAAAATGTGTCATGGCTCTAAACAGGATTAAAGTTCAGAATTAATCTGGGTGGGGGGGAGTAGGAATTCAGGAAAACTGAGATTTTTTTTTTTTTTTCACATATTCTGCAGAAGCCCAGTGAATCCGTTTCTCACAAAGTGTGTTCAACTGGCCCCTGCAGCAGCACAATTGACTTCATTAGTCTGTCTCAGAGCCTTCTTGTTTTGCCTACCAATTAGGATAATCACCCTGTCATATGAGCTCTGCAGCTGGGACAAATTGGAGGTCTGGGGAAGCAGCTGGAGATGAAAACCAAACCCCACAAAAGCTTCCTTGGAGTGCGTGCCTCCATCAGGTCTGTCCTGGAGTTGAAAGCGAGTCCAAAAGGTGAACAATTTCCATTTTCTCCTGATTTCTCCTTGCTATAGGCAGCTGCACTCATCCTGACCTCTTTTGGGGGAGCAGAGAATTGTGCTTTGACCATCAGATCTTTTCTGGGATATTCAGGTATTTTCTCTGTCTGTCCTGCATCAGCTCCCCCAGCCCTTTCTGCCTTGCTGAGAGCAGGGAGTTGAGGAACCTGCTGAGGAATCAGCCCCAGCAGCACCTCTGGAGTTTGGGATTCGAGAGATTTAAAGGCATCTCCCACAAGATTTTTTTGGGCAGCTTTTCTCAGAGGCACAAGATGAAAGTCACAATCTGTGTGGAGAGCAGAGGGGGAAACAGAGAACACCATTTCCTCTCACAGAAAACACCATTTTCACTATAAACCTGTTCTACAGTATTTTTGTAGTGACAGCAGCTTCATTACCCCCCTGGAACTGCTGATGTGATAAATTCCATTAATTTCCCTCTATCTGAAATAAATCTTGGCTTGAAATTCACATTCATACACGGGAAGGCACAGATTGCTTTGAAATGCTCATGAACTCTACAAAAATCTAAAAAATTTAAACTCCTGATAAAACACAAGCCAAGCAAGGGAAATGTAAAATTCTTCTGGTTCCCTCGTGCTATCCCCTGTAATTTGCAGTAATTTCCCATGGAAAATCTCTGTTTCTGCTGGCCTGATGCAAGGGCACAGAAAAGAAAACACCTGACTCTTCAGACTTTGTCCAAATTCTGCTGTTTCTATACTTCACATTCATTTATTTCACAAATATTCCTATGTTTGGAAATGTTTACCCATGCCAAAGTGCATTTCCACTGCAGCCAGCGGAAGCCAGACTGTGGAATAGAATTAATGGAAAATAACTTCACAAAGCATCATCTGGCACCTGCAGCTCAGGTCCCAGGGCCTTTGGAAAGGACTCTTCCCTTTCCCCACATCAGACAGGCTGTGTTTGTTTATCCAGGGCAGCAAAAATGGGAAAAAAACCATTTATTTTCTGCTCAGGTTGCTGCTCTGCAAAGCCCCAACACCAGAATTCTGCCTCACTGTCACCTGTGGGCTTGCCCATGATGAGGCAACTCCACAGAGTTCAGCACTAATTCAGGTTTCCTCATCACCAGAAATTTGTCTGGATGATGAAAGGAAAATAATTTGGTTGTTTCACGGAAGCTCAGCAGAACTGAGATGGTGGAGATGAACATGAAATGGCACAGCCTTTTAAACCAAAGGGAAATTTCCTAAGATGTTCCCAGAAAGCTCCAGCAGGAGATGGACACTGCCCATGTAACTCTGAGGGGTGAGAAATTCCAGGGTGCTGGGATCAGGCAGCCACACGTGGAATTGATAAAACCTTCTGCTCTCCAGCTTGTGCTCATGTCTTTGATTTTAAACCAAATTGTTCTGTTTTTCCTGGCAACCCTTTTGTCTTAGCTAGAAACCTTAACATGGCAATGTGACATCTACTTAAAATAAATAAATGGCAGATTTAATTAATCCAAGAGAGGTTTATGAACAGAGCAGATCACACTTTTTAGCTCTTATTATTTTAATCTCAAAGAACAACACTTGCAGCTTCTTACTGCATCTCCTTTCATCTTTCTTTTTCTATTATTTTAATCACAAGCCTTTTGTGTTTTATAACCTCTCCTGCTAAGTAAATCATAAATACTTTGAAGAGTAATTTCAGATATTTCCTTACAATCTTTTTCTCCCCCGTTCCCATTTTGCTGCTGATTTCCTCCTTCACGTCTCGGCAAAAATCCAAAACCCAGCAAGGGAAATTTTTTTGTTGTTGTGAAAGAATATTTTTTCAGAAAGCCTTTCAGAGGAAAATCGAAGTGTTCTTCACCTTCCAAGCCTTCTGGCATGGAGCTGCCATCACATACACGAGGTTCTTCACTCAGACGAGCCTCCAAGCAATCCAGCAGCGTCGCCAGCAAAGATTAAGGACACACCAAGGTCAAAAGAAAGGAAAGAAAACCCAAATAAAATAGTACCAGCAAGGCTCGCTCTGTTAAAGCATTTAACTGCAGACAAACAATCCCAAAACCTGGAGAAAAAATAAGATATAGCTGGATAGTCTCGGATTCAGGATGCCCTCTGAGAAAAATTTTTGGTGCTTAATTGTTTAAACTGCAAAAGGCAGTTTAGATAAAGCAGAGTATGACATCACTCAGCTAAATCTTTTAATGATATCAACTTTACAACAACTATATTTAACAGAGGGATTAAAGTGATTTACTGGAGTTACTTCTGAAAATACACGGCTTGAGTTGAAATCTAAATTGTTTATATGCTAATCTGGCTGAAAAAGGAACATCTTAACAAGTGAGGTTTGCAGCTTGAGACGTTAATGAAATTGGATGTCAGGTCACAGCTTTTAATGGCCCAGAGTTAATGGCTCTGAGCCCTTCTGCAGGTGCTGCTGCCTGGTCCCGTGTTGGGATCAAGGGACTGGAACAGGAATCTCTGAGATGGCAAAGAGGAGCACCCAGGGATGGCAGCTGGTGCAACCAGCCTCTGCTCCATTTGATGCCTTAGGATTTTAGCTTTTATATATTTCAGACCCTGTGCTGCTCTAGTGGATAACTCCAGAGCTCCATGGCCTGTCAGCTGCTTTTCTGTTTTATTTTGACAAAACAATTCCTCTCCAGGCCAAGGACACCTCACTGCCTGAAGCCCCAAAAAGTATCCACAAAATGAATTGGTGAGGAGCAAACTGGGGGTAAATGACTTCATTAGCTGAAGCTGTTAATTGGAGGATGAACCCCTGATAAATGGATCAAAGTTACAATTGTGTGAAAATCTCGTGGCCATTGTCGGTGCTGGGTGCAGCCTCTGGAGGCTCTGGCTGCCCAAGCTGGGCCTGTTGAAGGCTTCAGTAAATCCCCACTTTATTCTCTGCACCTTGCCCAGCCTCTGCTCCAGGGAGCCCCTCCAAGGCATCACATTCTGCACACAAATCTTTGCTTCCCAAAACTCCAACCCTGCCTGAGCTCAGGGCTCCAAGGCAGGCAGTGAACCCAAAGTGCCAACCCAAAGCCTGGGCAGTTCCTGTCCTTGTCCTGAACCTCCCTCCCTCACAAACTTCTGTTTGGTCTCCTCCTAAATCCCTAAACTATACCAAAATTCCAAGCAAGAACTCAACACCATTGTGTTTTCCCAAATCAAACAGTTCCCATCAGTGAGAATTCCCTGGTTTCAAAAATCATTCTGTGGGGAAAAGCTGTGTGAGGGAGGGGAAATGTCTTGGCACTGGCTGAGATGCTGCCCTGGTGCTCTCCTTGGAAAAAGGGAAGGCTTTGGAGTGGAAGGAGTTCCTCATTTCCCACCATCTGTGCAGTCACCCCTGTGCAGTCCTCCAGCACCAAAGCAGAGCTCAGGCTGCCTCAAAACCACCTAGGGTGCAGCAGAACATCATCCTAGTGCTCCTTCCCTCAGCTGCTGGACAATGTCTACAGTGCTGGAATTCCAGTTCCCTCTCTCCTCCACACACACACAAAAAACCCCCAAAAGAGCCAATGCAGGCAGCTCCAGCAGCTGTCTTCTCAGGATGTGCAGTTTTGTACAAAATCATTTCCTCTGAAGCGTTTTGGTGTGGGTTTTGCCCTATTTTGGGGTGACCCACCCAAGCACAGGCAAGAGTCCTCCCGAACTTCTCACAGAAGGCAGCACAGGCCTTTCCACACGTGAGGACAAATTCCAGCCCTGGAAGCACCTGGAGCTGCTGGAGACAGCCCAGAGGAGGCTGGAGGATGATCCCAGGGATGGAGCAGCTCTGCTGGGAGGAAAGGCTGGCAGAGCTGGGATTGCTCAGCCTGGAGAGGAGATTTGGGGTGATCGAATTGTGACCTTGCAGGGCCTGAAGGGGCTACAAAAACAATGGAGAGAGGAGATTTACAAGTGTCAGGACACAGGGAATGGCTTCAAACTGCCAGAGGGCAGGGTTGGGTGGGATTTTGGGAAGGAATTCCTCCCTGTGAGGGTGGGCAGGCCCTGGCACAGGGTGCCCAGAGCAGCCCTGGATCCCTGGCAGTGCCCAAGGCCAGGTTGGACATTGGGGCTGGAGCAGCCTGGGACAGTGGGAGGTGTCCCTGCCATGGCAGGGGTGGCACTGGATCAGTTTTTAAGTCCCTCCCAACCCAAACCATCCTGGGATTCCTGAAAATAACGTGCAGTTCATCTGTGCAGTTGCAGGACTATTCCAGACTCCTTGGAAATCAAGGAAATATTTACTCTGACATTTCCTAGCAGGCAGAGAAGGAGTGGGGCTGATGCCACTGGGGAAGTGTTTGATCTCAGCATTAGGTCATCCTGCTTCATGCCCAGCCAGAGCTAATTGTTAATCTGCTCAGTGCTCCCTCTCAAGCTCTGTCAGCACCAAGTGTCCTGCATGCAAATAAATATTCTGGGCAGCCTCCTCTCCCACCTCCTGATTCTGCCTCTTGCAGGAGAGCACCTGAATTTTTGCTCCTGTGTTCCAAAAAGCCACGAGTTTCAAACAGCAGAGCTTCATGGACTCACTGCTCACAGAGCCTGCTGGTAAAAATCCACTTTATAGCTATTTCTGCAGAGTTTGTCAGAGGCCAACTTAAACCTACTATTTCTGCTTACACTTGTAGAATAAAAGTCGAAGTAAGGGGAGTTTTATGCTTTGAGTGTGGTTGGGATGGCCTCAGCTGTGATTCTGCAGTTAAAGTTGTCTGATAATAAAGAGCCTGGAACAGATACTTTCCCTGGCTTTCCTCCTAAAATTCCCAAGGGGTGAGCCAGATTTTTGCCGTGCCCACAGAATCTGGCAGGGTGACACACCAGCCCTCTTTTTGGTACTTGACACAAACCAGAAAAGAGTGATGAAGAGAATTCCATGAAATCCAGACTCACAGTCCTGACTCTAATTATGGGATTCGTTAGCTCTAACACCTGAGTCCATCCTTCCACTTCTTGGTGGGAGGAATCTCCTTCCTTTGTTACCCCAATTCATTCCAGGCTTCGCAGAGTTCAGCCCAAGCAACTCAACCTTTCCCATCCCAGCAACCACAACTTCCTCCGGTGCATTCTCACATTTTATTCACTCAGGGAACCCTAATTTTTTCCGATTTCTAGACACCCAACCTTCTTTATCACAACAATTCATCACTGGGTGCATCCTGCTTAGAGAGAGAGGTCACTTGTTTGGGAAAAGAAATGCAGAAGAGCTTCAGCAAAAGATTTCCTGCCTCGGTCCTGAAAGGAGCAACAAGGGCCACATCTATTCCCTCACCCTTCTCCTCCCCTGCTGCTGTTTCCCTGCTCCCCTCCAGTTGCCAGGCAACACGCCTGTCTCACATGCTCTGCATCCCAAAAAAAAAAAAAAAAAAAAAAAAAAAAAAAAAAAAAAAAAAAAAGAGATCCTGCGGGGGCAAAATTGTGCTGACAAGTCGGGAGCGTAAACTTTCTGTGCGCTCCCTCCCCTCCCCGCCGTGCTCAGTGCCTTTCACAGCACATTAAATCATTAAATCTCACCTCTGCTCTCTGCAGAGCAGCACACACCCCGGGAAAGCGGGGCACACTCGGGATGGGCTCGGGAAAAGAGCCCCAGCCAGGAGAGAGCTCTCGGATCTGATCCTTCCTGCCGCCAGTGCTGAAATCCCCTCTGAACAAAGGGCTCCCACAGGATGCTGCTGCCGCTGTAAATCCCGCACGGGCCACGCTAATCTAGGACAGGTTAGAGACACAGAGCTTTGTGTATTCTGCTGCAATGGCAAATCCATTTTCTTTACTTTTCTTATTATCAAAGGCTTTAAAATTTGACCATAAAGCAGAACTCCTCCAGGCTGCAATTTATTCCTAATGCAAGGTCGTAGTGCTGCCTGAACTCCCTCTCTCTCTCCTGTTATCCACCCACACAGACTATGAACATCTTAAAGAAATAATAAAAAATACAATTCACTTAAGCTATTCAGCAAATTCCAAGTTAACCTCTTTATATGCTCCTCTATTCCTGTGTAATCCAATTATTCGAGGGGAATCTCACAGGACTACACTTGGGGGGAAAAAAAATAAGTTTACAACTTCATATGTAGAGATATGTTTGTACAGAAAAAGATCAGCTGCACTTCTCTGCTTTCCTTTAGCAGATTCCCAATTTTTAGGTCCACACCTCACTCCCAACCCTCAGGACTTCCTGGAAAACCACCACAGTGCCAAGCTTCCTTTAAAAGCACCCCAAAATGCAATATATTTCTGTACTTTGCTTCACACCAGTGCTGACCCCTTCAGCAGAACACTTTTCCTTGTTCTCAGCCCCCACTTTGGAAAGAGGCTGGAGCAGGGGTCTGGCTCTGGGCCTCAGTTTACCATCAGTAAAACACTTTGCTTCCCTCCTTTATTCAAACTGTTCAGCAGAGAGGATGACTTCCAGCAGCTGTTCAAACCCCACAGCCACAATCCCAGGGCTGTCACTCAATTTTGGGAGCTTCTCCACGGGCTCAGGTCAGTGCAGGGTTTGCCTGGGGGTCAGAGCCTGGCAGCACAGGGAGCCTGGAACTCTCAGTGACTCTCCAACACCCAGGAGTATTCCCTGGATTTCCACTTCATGGCACCTTCAGCACTCCCTGAGCTTCTCTTGCTCCATTCCTGTCCCTCCGTGTCAGGAGTGGCTCCTCCCTGGTGACACGGTGGCACTGTCACCTCCAGCCAGGGTAAACATCACCTTGCATCGATTCACAGCCCTGGGAACACAAATCCCAGCCCGTGGTGCTGTGCTGGATCATTGCTTCAATTTCTGTACAACAAACAAGGGGGGGAAACAAGCAGGGACAAGATTTAGATTTGCCCACAGCCATAAAATGAATATATTTTGTTCTCAGCCTGCAGGCCCAGAGAAATATTTAATTCTGTAGTGGCTATTCTTCTTCAACCCAACACTGCTGTGCCTCACCTGCTCATTCAGGGAGAGAGGAACACAAATCTCACTGGAGAGGGGAAACAGGCCTTCAGTTCTGAGAGCTCGTGGTTAAAAGTGATGTGTGCAGGGGAGAAATGTGTGTTCACAGCCACAAAGCATTGTGCAGCCTGGCTAGAATGCTCTTTAAAAGCATCCAAAGCATCAATGATGAAGAAATTATACCTTTAGAGCTAATTTAAGGTGATTAGAGGATTAGTGGCTTTCAGTTGGGAGAGCTGAGAAACACACAAAAAGCAGATTTTTTGAAGGGGTGGAAGTGTTTTCTTAAAACTGCCACCCCTATCAGCATAACAAATTATTAATATCTGTCTGAACTATGCTCTCAAATCAAATTTGAGAGAGCTGTTCCTCACACAGATCTCTCACCAGCTGTCAGGGGGACAGGGCTGTTCAGTAGTACTCAAAATATTGGCTTCTTATTAATATTTGTTTTCAGTTATTAGTGTAAAGTACAGCACTGTAAGGGCTGTGAACTTTATTTTGGTCAGATGCAACATAATTTTTAGCTTTTATTCTATATTGTTTGTGTCATGTTTGGATTTAATTTAGTTTTTATATTTTTATTATTATAACTTTACAATTATTTTTATATTAAATATATATTTTATTAATTATTGTTGCTGGTTTTTTAGGTGGTTTTTATTTCAGTAGGATGTGGGGTTAGGACAAGAGAAATAGTACATTTGATGGTTGGGATGATGGTGGGCATTGACACAGTTTTTGTTTATTACTGCACTTCTTTTTTTGGTTTTCACAAAATGTATTTGACCTGAAAAATATTTAGATAACTAACTCCTAGCTGAAATATTGTGTATTTTCATTTACTGAGCTGTTCAGGTGGCCAGTTAAAACCCCCTCTGTACAGATCTGCTTCTCTTGGTGGGATGTTGCTTTCCAAACTTGAACAACTTGAAATGCCCAAAAATGGGTGAAATCAGTAGGTTTTTAGTACAGTTATTCATCCAAAATTTAACAAAACATAAATGATCATGAGCAGCAATTATGCCTTAATGAGCAAATCAGAGAACTGTGGAACGGAAATCCAACCCAACTCTTTCATGCACAGAAATATCCACCAAGTTTTTTATTGTTAATTATTTCATTTGTCAATAAATACCATGAATGCCTCTTTTGACTTTTTCCATGTTCTCCTGTGAGCTCCACACCAGTTTTTTCTCAGCTTATCCCCATTCACTGATCAGCTAATTGCAATTTCTTCCTCTGATTCTCTTAGATGAAGATTTTATGTGTATAATGGATTAAATAATAAAGCCAACAAGTTGTGGGGTTTATATTTAGATAAACATGTATTTGATATTTAGACAGCAACTGGAAACCAAGAATTGGCCAACTCAATAAAAGACTCACGTGTCAATATGCATTAATTTGCATATTAATTTGCAACTTAATTCATAGATTTCTGCTGTTAAATGTGCCCCACACATTGTCAGGTTCGAGTTGTTGATGTATTTAGAGTTGAAAAAGCAAATCTAAAGCCACAGTGGCACTATGGAAGAGAGGCAGGGTGCTGAGGAGAGCCATTCTCCAGGGAGATAAAATCCACAGGCAGCATTTTTTTTTTTTTTTCCTTTTGATGTCTAAATATGCCCTGGCTTGAACCCTTCAAGGCTGCCAGAGAAGGGCTCTGCAGTTTCCCACCAGCCCGAGGAGACATGAAGGAAGTGGCATGTGCCACTTTGAGGGGACACTCTGGGACAGCAGGGGCTGGGCACAGGAGGAGCAGCTCCAAAAAACAAGACTTGGCAACACTTCATTCCTCCTGACCTCTTTGTTCTGCCCTGCTCTGGCTCTTATCCAGCCACTGCAGGAGAAAAAAAAAACAAAAAAACCCACAAGCAAACAAGAAGTGCCTCTGCTGCTCTGCAAAGACATTTATTGGGAAGATGGCAGCTGCACCAACAGGTGAAAATGAGCTCTGGGGGCTGTGGTGGAGCTCTGATTCAATTTGGCACAAAATCTCTTGCAAACCAAGCAAATGTGACACAACCAATCTCCCTCGTGTTTGGCTGTGTCCAGAAACCACAGCCACAGCTGGTGGCCACGCAGGGCTGCAGTGCACCAGCAGGGAAAAGCAAAACACATCCTCCACCTCTTCCTCCACACTCCACGTCCTCTTCCTCTTAAGCCTCATTTGAATTTTTCTTCCTCTCAGGCTCAGTCTTTCCTGCCAGCAGCAATAACCCTGATCAGCACCTTCACCACAAAACCTGGGATTGCTGCAGGATCTCCCAGGGCACACAAACTCTGCTTTTTCCAGCCTCCCTGGTTTCATTTGGAGCAGTGCTCACGTGCAGACAATTGCCATCACATTGTGAAAGGCTGGTGCCACCACTGTGCCCAGCCCAGGTTCCAGGAAGGATTTTTGGGCTCCCAGAGGATTCTTGCAGCCTCTGGGGTTTCAGGAGAATCTGTGGCACCTGACACTGATGTGTACACATGGCTTTCCCCAAAATGACACACCAAACGCAAGCTGTAGGCAGATGATTTGAAAAGCCAGGACAGGTTTATTCCTAAGTATTGATTTTTACCTGTATTTATATTTCCAACGAGTGTATTTTAAATATCAGCTCTTGTCTGGATTCTTTTGGTTTGTGTGTTACCTTGTCTTTGAACTCTCTGCTGCACTGCTCTTGCTTAGCTCAGTGCTGGGAGTTGACCTTTTATTGCAATGAGAAACAAGGCCTTGGGCAAGACAAGTACAAAATAAATGGACCAAAGTAAAATCTGATGGATTGCTTGAGTTATAACATCAAACTGCTAATGCAAACGTTATTCCTCATAAATCACTTTCCTAAACTTCCTCCTTGTAAGAGTAGCCTTTACATCCCAGAGCATAATATTCACTGATGATTAACACATATTAAATATTAAATATAATTCTAATCTGGCCCTTTGGAGGGCTGGTTTAATTCTTCCAGAGGAGCTGGGAAAGTGTTAAGTTCTTGTCTTCAAATAGATCCATGTCCTTCTTCCGTGACCCCAGAAAACAACCTGGAGCTACATGGCACTGCTCTGCGTGCCTGGGTGACAGCAGTGCTGGGGAATGCTGCTAGCTGGGCAGTTCCTCTCAAAAAAAGAAAAAAAGATAAAAAATTAGAAGTAATTTTACCAGTGGATTTCTTTCTGAGCCAGTGGTGATAAATTTCTGTTGCAGGGTGGTGCCAGATCAGAGGTTTGGGCTTTATTTCATTCTTTGGGCTTTATTTCATTCTTTCAGTTGCTTCCCAAAGCTGGTGGGGCTGGCACTGTGTGGCAGTGCCCAGCATCCAGCTCCTTGCTGCACTGAAGCTGTGGGAGCAGGGGCAAGTCCTGCTGGCAGATTGACACCAGCCACCTCCTCCTGCACTCCTGCCAGACCCAGGTGTGTGTGAGAGAGCACAGGGGGAGGAGGAAATAATAAATTGGGCACCCTCTCCTATGATTTTCCTAATTTAGGGAGGACAGGATTTTTTACAGAGGGTACAAAGCAACTCCCTGCAGACAATTCAGACTTTAAGGGGGTTTCTATGGGAGCATCCTCCAGGTCAGAGCCTGAAAAAGCAATTTTGGTCACACTGAAAAAGGAGCATCAGACA
The DNA here is from genome assembly GCA_013401135.1 of Cettia cetti. NCBI lineage: Eukaryota > Metazoa > Chordata > Aves > Passeriformes > Sylviidae > Cettia > Cettia cetti. Next base: position 36,033 of record VZUI01049269.1, on the reverse strand, counting down.
GGAATCTCCCGAAGGTTTCTTTCTCCAGAGGACTCTGCTCAGTTCCCTTTGCAGAGATGGATTTGGAATTTCCTCACAAGATCAGAGCAGCTCCCTCTGCAGCCAGCAGGATTTCCCACCTGGGAGACCCCCAGTGCAAGGATCAGCTCTGTAACACACCCAGCACTGCAAGACTGCACCGCCTTCCTCTCAGGAGAGAGAGGCTCTCAGAATTTTAATAACTTAAATAATTAAATCCACTCCATGTGTATATGAGTCCAGGCATTACTAGCCCTGATTTCTCCCTGCACACATGACCAGGGTGTGCAGTTTTCCTTGGATGCCACAGAGAATTGTGCTCTCACAGGCCAGGCTGCTCTCAACACCTTTGGTTGATTCATATCCCACCAAATATAAATGTTTGGGATGTGGCACGAGCAGATCTGATTGAGCAGGGCTTTTCCTGGCAGCAGGGCCTCTGGAAACAGGCAGGGTCCTTTTAGGGCTGCTGGAGTGGTCACAGTTTGCACCAAGGGCCAACCCCTCACCTTCCACAGCTTCCCATCCTTCTGGGAGCCCACTCAGCCTCCACTCAGGGAGTTCCACTCCTGCACTGGAGCAGCAGCAGCTTTGCACCCATCCTCAGCCTCACACAGCCCCAGAGCCCTGAGAATCCCCATTTACACCCAGCAGCACTGGGGGAATGCATCCCCCCACTCCTGAGGGGGCATTTCTGTATTAGGAAGTTTAACTGGAAAATTCTATCCTTTTTTCTTTGCCATTGGCTCAGTGCCAGCTGTTGGACCTTGTCACTGCTCCACAAAACTTGCACCCCTTTCTATTGGCAGAGCTCCAATGGGCCACCCTGGACCATCAAGTAGAAAAGGGGACAGAACAAAGGAACCTGGAATTCTCGAGGTGTTGTAGCAGGTGAAGGATCTGTCCTTACACTGTGCTCGGGTTTGGTAATTTTTTTTGTACTGTTTCAGTTATTTTTTTTTAAAGCCCTTTTGATTTTTCAAGACACACTCGACCACGCTGTCTCGCTGATTATTTTTCAGGCAAGTCTGAAGGGGCTGGAACCCTCAGAATTTATATGAGGTCTCCCCCTCATACACAGCACTGACTGAAATGGGAAGAGTAAGTGCAGCATCAGAGCTGCTCCTCCTCTAGGTTCCCTCTGCACACTGATGGCCTCATTAGCCTCATTAACCTCATTAACCTGATCTTCCCCCAGTGCCTAGATGAGGGCTCTGGCAGTCCCTGCTGGATTCACTTCCCAAATGACCTCTCTTCCCAGCACACAACTTCTTGCTCCTCATCCTGTTATCACCTCCAGGTGTGAACACTGAGAAGGGAAAGTGGGAAAACACTGCTGAGCCACAGAGAAAAGAAATTCTAATGAAGTGGTTGAAAAAAAAAATAAATTGGATCCATTTCGTTCTGGTCAGCAGTCAAACAAATTTCCCTAATTATATCTGAATTAGTTTATCTCTCTTTTCCTCTCCACAAACAAAGAGGAAAATAAACGAATAAAACTAAGCATGCTCTCAGGTAGGTATGGATACATTCATCCCAAAGTTTTAAGGGATTGAACTGACAAAACAAAGCAGCAAAATCCATTGAAAAGCTTGGAAATCGGTTTGGGGAAATAACTTGAATAACTGAATGCTTGCTTACAGGTACAAATCAATAAAGCCTAAAAATAACAGATTTACAGCAGCTTTGAGTTATTAGCTGCTGCCAGAGTTGGCAGTTTAGGTAAATTTAAAGCACTCAAATTCATTCTCAGTCAATGAGTTTTCCTTGATGCTGGAAAACCAAAGTGCAAAGCTCACCAGTAGTTAAATAAACAACGATTGGGTTTGGTTTATGCACAACAACTGCTCAAAATCACACTGCTGATACGTGATCCCCTCCTGCAGAAAGCTCGTAAAGCTGACACAATAAAGTTGTTTAATCGATGCTGATTTAAGGGAGGCAAGGATTTTAGGGAGAAGAAAACATGATTTTGTTCAGGTTTAGCCCAACAGAGTCAGGATAAAGAAAAAGGCTGATTTTGTACATGTAAAGCCTTCTTTAAAACTGGAAGAAAAGAAGATTTGAACTTAAAGATGAGCCTCATAACAGCCAAAAAAATTAACTCCTAATAAAAAGAAACAAGCCTAATTTTCTACTAAAATGCAGAAGGGGAAGTGCTTGTGGTGCAGCTTCTCATTGAGGGCTGGGGTTGCTCCTTGGTCTCTCCTCAGACTCCACATAAAAATTAAATTCCTCAAGAACCAGCAAAGACAATTTCTCCTCGAAAAATGCTTATAAAGACAGAAAAACACTTTTTAAAAAAATCTCCTAATTTAAGCTATTAAATTCCTTTGGGAATTCCTCCAGGGCTGAAGGTTCTGCTGTCCAGCTATGCCCTACAAATCCAAAGGGTTTTTCTTCCATCAGTGTTATTTAACAGATTCCTTCAATCAGCTCCTTTGACATGTTCTCCTAAATTCCACATCACCCCAGACATGTCTCAGGTTATTTCCATCTCTTTTCTGGATAGCTTTGGACTCTGTCAAGTCCTGGCATATACAATACATTTATTTCCTGTAATATTGGAAAATTTCCTGCAGCGATTACTTTGGAAGGCATTTCCATGTCTGCCTGTATCTTGGTGAAATTTGGGTTTATTAAGGTGGAAATCCACGGGAGCTGCTCTCAGGGGACAGCAAAGTTCAGCCTGCCCTTACAGAGCAGATTTTCAGTGACCACACCCAGCTAATTCCATGCTTTACTCCTGACTTAATTGTTCCTGCTAATTGATTGTCCTCTTGTGCTCCTTTGCTTTGTGAAGTGCTGCTACAGGTGAGCCTTTGGAGCTCTGAAATGATTATTTTCTCCCCACAAATGGTTATAATTATGATTTTTCAGCATTAAATAATATTGCTGGTCACTGTATATTGTTTTAGCCTGTGTTAAAAATCTGCTTTCCTCAGCTGAGTGATGAAAATTTGGAATTTATTTACCTCCATGGTCCTGTGTCAGTGCAAAAGGTGAGAGAATGCACCTGGTGCACCCTTGGTGTCTGCTGGGCTCATGGCAAGGCTCCTCCTGCCATTCCAAGGGGAATGTGCTTCTCAAAAAGACATAAAAGGGGAAAAAAGGGGGGAAAAAATGCTTTACAAATGTTCTGGATTGACCCTCTAGGTGTTTGGCTCCCTCAGGTTCACCTCACTACCCCTTCTCTTCCCAGGGTCATCTGCCACCAGCTCCCAGATTTTGCCATTTTCCATGGCATAAATTCCTGGGTTTTCAACAATTAAAATTCAAGAGACCACAAAATATCACCTGGTAATAATCACCCATTAAGCAAAAAACAGTAGATTTTTAAATTTTCTATATTATAGTAGGTATTTCAGCTTTCTTTCCAAAATTATCCAAAGAATTAAATGGTACCCAGTGATTTGTGAGACCAAATGAGCACCATGCAATGATTATTTTCCAGCTGCCTCACTGCATTAAAGTCCCCTTCCCCAACAGGGGGGATTTAATTTAATCAATTAAATGATGAATTTATCATTTATTTTCACCTGGAAATGAACCACCTTCCATTCTTATATGGATATATATTTCATAATAAGCCTTGCTCATAACCTGTTTTAAGTACAGTATTTTTAAATTAACATAAAATTTATGCAAGAAGAGCTTTTAAGCTGCAGATAAAATAAAAGCAAATAAATAAGCAAAACCAGCAGAGTGTGTAGACAAACCCTCAAGGTTTCTCACACTGCAAATCTCAGGGATTTGAGATCTGGCTTCTCTGGAAGGACACAGAGTCCATTTGAGGATCAGTGCCACCAAGCCATGCCAGTGATGGATATTGACATTTCTCCCCGTTCCTGCTCTGAAATCAGTGCACATATTTCAGTATTTTCAGCTCACCAGTAAGGTGATGTCCCAGTGTTTTGCATGGACAGGTTGCCACCACACCCAGCTTTAGGCTCGCAGGACTTTTGGCTCTCTGGAATTTTCCTTTCCCCTGGTGCTCAGCCCCTCTGAGCACTGCACGTTCAGCACTCCAGCACGAGGAGAAAATAACTCTTTTCTTCCCTGTTTCTCCCCTCTCTTAGAAAATGGTGGAGCATACTTAAGAAAACTTAGATTTGATTTAACCTGTGAAAATTGGCTTTTCCTTTTAACCCCTTGCTGCCTTTTCTGTTGGGAGCTAAAGCCAGAGGATTTCAGGGCAGCCTTGTGAGCAACTCCAGTTACCAGCACGGGGTCTGTCTGTTCCTCACCCACAGATCATGCCCTGACATTCCCTCATTTTCCCCTTTTAGTCCTGTATTCTTTTCCCACTCTTGGGGAGCATTTCCTGCAGTTTCCCTCTCAGGAGACTTTTCCTGCCTTGGTGCTCCAGCCTGACCTCGCTCCCTCCGTGTGGCCCTTCAAGGATCAAAGAGCCACACGTGGCTTTTTGATCTTTTATTGAAGCCTGTAGGTCTCTCCTCAGCATCCCAATCCTGCTCCTTTTGCTGCTTCTGGAGGAGACTGAACTCTGTGGCCTTCATTTTCCACAAGCCTCCACTCTCCTAATTAGGCACACGATGTGAGGAGCTGGAATTTCACAAAATCCATCAACACTTGAGCCCTGACCTTCTGAAACAGTCCCCATCAGCTTCCAACGCCTTGAGGTTTTATAATTTCATTTTAATCTAGCCCTTATTTTAGCAGCAAAATCCTTTGGCAGCAGAGGTGCTGAGATTGTCCAGGTATTTTTGCAAATGCACACAGTGACTTTAAGAAGTCCAGACACAGCTTTATTCTCTGTACACCATCTCTTATTAATTGCACAGACTGAACTTAGCACTGGCTGTGAAGAAACAGAATTAAAATCACTCCTGGGATGACACAAATGTGTGCTTGTCAGCACTCGAAGTATGAGGCATTTGGGGAGAGAGACAATAATTAGAATTTAACTAAGAATGCAGAACATGTGAAAGGAGCCAACCATCTGCTTGAAACAAAGATGGAGTGGAACAATGAGAAACCTTCTGAGAAAGAGGGATATTCAGAAGGCTAAAAAAGAGGATTATATTGCCCTGCTAGATTTGAACTCCGCCCCAGAAGGATTTGCTGTCACCTGGTAGCCAAATATTGCATTCTGGCTGACTGATGAATCCTGGTTGGCTTTGATAAGGAAGATGTGTGACTGCAGCACGTTTCTTGGGGAAAAAAGTGAAACCAATACTTACCCAAAGAGCCCCCAGGCTCCTGTGGCAGAGAAAATCCAAACCAGCAGCGTTCAACGTGGACACTTCTCCCAAAACCCTGCATTTTGAGGTGTTTACACATGAAAAATTCAGCTGGCATCGCTCCTGAGGGTGTATAAGAGGGGCTGCAGGCTCCAGGGCTGGGCTGGAGGAGGCAGGTGGGGTGTGGAGGGTTGGGGGTGGCTGCTCACCAACTCTGGGACATCACAAACCTGGAGCAGGCTGCTGCCTCCTGTCCCTGTGCACCCTGCAGAGAGAGCAGCCCCCTCCTGCCTCACTACACTGATATCTGGGGGGAAATAATTGCTGCCTGTCGTGTTTATCAGGGCTAGACAACCCCTGATGGAAATTAGCACATCGAGGCAGGGAAAATTAATTAGCAATTTGGGGCTTTGGCTGGGAAAGGCAGCTTGACCTCAGCTGGTGCAGGGCTCAGCTTTGTGTGACCGTGGCCACACAGACCTCAGACACCTTGGGAAGAGATCCCTGGCACCCTCCTGGCCTTGGCAGTGCTAATTCAAACCCCAAAAAAACACCAGGAAAAGTTCATTCTGTTTATTGGTCCCCCACCTACACAGGTCATTTCCACCTCGTGCTCCTCACCTACCAAACAAGAATCATTCTCCACTGGTGAACAGTAAAGTTTAATTAACATTTACCAACTGCTGCCTGATGTTCATGTGGAATTAAACAGAAAGGACTAATAATGGAGGGAAGATGCAATTCAAAACAAAGCTGAATGCAAAATGTAGGGCACGTAGTCATGGATCTCATTTTCTGCTTATGCCTGGCACAATTTAAAGCACATTTTTAGCCTGCTCCATGTGGAGGAGGACAAATACTATGCAGCTTTAAATAAATATGTGTTTTTAAAAGAGGAGTCTGTGGGACCAGCTGGGATGTCACCCAAGAGAGGATTCAGTGGGTTTTTCTATTCTTTCTCCATCTTCTCTTTCCACAGTGCTTTATCTTGTTTCTTTTCCCAGTCTGTGCCGGTTTCTCAGCCCAGGAAGCTTTGCTCAATCCCACCCCATCCCAAAAGGCTGCAGCTGAGGGGCTGGAGCATCCCTGCAGGGCAGAATCCCAGCCCCATTCCCAGGTCTGGAGCACAAACACCTCAGGACAGACCCAAAAACACAAAACCAAGAGGAACCCAAAGTGGGCTGCAAATCCCTGCCTGCTGCTCTGCAACACTGCCTTGATGTCCCCCTCTCTCCCTTCTCCATTCTCTGCTTCCCTCATCCAACATTGGTCTCTCATATTCTGCATTTTTACCCTTTTAAGATTCTATATTTTTACCCTTTTCATATTCTATATATTTTTTACCCTTTATGAAGATATTAAGTTGCAGAATGCCAACATTTTTCTTTTCTTTCTGGAGGGTGTCATAGTCTGTCTCCTCCGTTAAACAGCAAAACTGAAAAACCTGTCAGATGTAAAATCCAAACTAAGTTGCTTAATGAGACAAAAAAGCTGAAATATTTTATATCGAATATATGTTCCAATTAAACAAGTTAATGACATTAAATTTTGGCTTTTCTCTCTTTAATTGGAAAGAACTTATTTCATTCAGCATCAACTTCTTCTGTAGAGTGAAAAAGAAAACAGAAGGCCACACTTCACCCTTCATTGCAGACCTCTGAGTGTGGAAAGTACTTGATGAAGTTGGAAACAAATTCTGCTCGAGGCACCCACCCAAGAAGAGTGTTCCTGTCATTAGGCTCCAGAAATTCCTGGGTGCTGCTGAGCAGATTTAACACAAGGAATGGGAGAGAAAATGAAGAGAGAATGTTCCCCACCTCTGGGTTTTCTCAATCAAACCCCAACTTGCTTCTGAATATCCTTCAGTGTATTAAAAACTGAAAATCTGTCCTCTTCCCACCAACCTGTTCCCACTCAAAATTAAAAAAAATACAATTCTTGGTTCCCTGAACACTAAAAATTAAGCCAGAGGCATTGAGCCTCTCTAATCCTAAATTTCTGCAGCCAAAAGGCTTAAAGCAAAAAAAACCCAAAAACCAAAATGCCTTTCCATCCTTTTTTAACAAATCCCACTCCTCTTACAGACATTAGCATACCTGAACTTACACTTGGAACATAAACAATCCCTTCTGGTCTTGGATATTTTCCCAGTTTTCCAGCCTATGTAAAATCCAGCATTAAACTCATCTGATAAATGCTTCCTTAAATATTTATTTCCTGGATTTTCTCACTGGGCCAGCACAAATCTTCCCTTGTACATTTTTCAGCTTTCCCAAAGCAGTGGAATACAAATCTGTCCCCAGTCAAGCACGTGGCAGAAGTCAACTGTTTAGTGGCCATAAAATATAGAAAGGAAAAACTGGAGCAGCTGCTCCCCAGCTGGAACAGAGCTTCAGCAGGTATCACTGACAAAAAAGGCAATTTTGGGGTAGTGGTGGCTTGACTCTGCCAGATTGGAAAGGCTGACCTCAGGAAGGCAGCTTTGGAAAAAAGGAGCTGTCTGTGATGGTCTCACAACAGGAAAAACATCATGAACTTGATGGTTATTTCCAGCAGAATAGGTGTGGGATAAATGATTTTATGGGATTTTCATGGAGTCACAGAATGGTTTAGGAGGAACATCAAAGATCATCGAGTTCCAAACCCCCAAGCAGAAAACAGCAACAAAACAAACCAAAGAAAATCTGTTGGTGGAGTTCACAATTCTGGCAGCCCTGTTGGGTTTCATATCTCTGCAGGAAAAAAATTAATAATGACCCCTGATAATGAATAATAATAAATTTAATAATGAACTAATGAGTTATTTCACATTGGCTTGTGTAAAAACAAGTTCTGTGCACTGATTCCCCATCAAAAATAAACACCATTCATGGCAGCCTTTGGGCAAACAAGAACCCAAAGCTCCCACCAGCAGCAAGACTTCCCCGTTTTCTCTTTTATAAAATAAAATTTATTAAATCAAAGTCAGTCCTGAAACTCAGTCAGTCCCCACAATGTTTTGAGGTTATACTGCATGAATTAAGAAACAGAGAACTTGAGGAAAACAAACCAAGTGATTCTGAATTTATTCACAGTGAGCTGCAATGAATGCCTGGATCTGCAATCCAGAACAAAGAACCCCTTGTGCCTCTTCCCAGCAAGGACTGGGCAAAAGTCCTCCACTTTATCTTGGTCAGTTATAATTTCATATTTTAAAATTTAAAGAAGAATCTAAGGGTTGATTCTCAAGCCATTAACAACGAGAGCTGGGAACTGCTAAGCTGTTTTTTATGCACCGTTCATCTGAATATAAAGGTTTATAAATCACTGCTCTCCTCCTCAGAACATCACAGAGAGGAACTCTGACACTACCATGAAGGTCTGGCACACCTTTTGATAACTTCAGGAGTTCTCCTAAGTTCTGATGGATTTTCCTTCCCTACTTTTCCCCATTCATTCCATCTTCTTTCAGCTTTAGATTCTGCCTGTAGCCAAAGCAGCCCTACTGCTCTTGCTCTGCCATCACTGGAGGTTTCCTGCTCTCACAGGTAGGAATTTTCAGGAAATTAAGGAATTCCTGAACTCTGGAAGAGGTGAAAGTGAAGAACCAGGGAGGGATTTTTCCAAAATTCCTCTTTGCATTGCCCACACTGCTGCTGAACACTGAAACACGGGCAGCCTCTTGCCTTGCCAGCCAGCTCCTGAATAACACAAGAACAAACTCTGGAGGATTGTCAAGTCTCTGATCAAATTTAAAATAGATTGCTGGGATAAATACTGGAGGCAGTGATGGGACTTTAAATCATCAAACCATCAAAGCAATCTAAAAATAACCAACTGCAGCTTGCAGCCACTCCATTTCAATTTATAGCTAAAATAATTGAGGAGTCCAATTATTTCCAGGTTGCACGTTTGATTTTCCTGCTTTTCACCCTGTTGTAGCTCTTGGGACATTTTATACCAGAAGAAAGGAACGCTGCCCATCTCTCCCTTGCCTGAAGGAGCAGTGAAAGGAGAGCCTCAGGTGTTTAAACCTACAAAATCCTGGCTTGTTCTGTTGTAGAAGTTGGAAATTTTGGGAAAGGAGGCAGGGAAGAGGGATTTTTACTGATTTTGCTGTTAACTGGTTTTTTTTCTGCCGTAGTGCAATGGCCCAGTGGGAAGTGCTTGGAAGATGAGGCACTGCAGGGGTCAGAAACATTTCCCTGCGACCCAGAACATGCAGGCTCCTGTCCCACATGGCTCTTCTGAGCCCTACAACACACCTGCATTGCCAAACCACAGAAAGAACCTGGTTAGCAGAGAAAAAAACATGAATAAAATGAATATTATCAGTGTCCCTCGGACGCTAAACCACCTCCACTAATCCTGTTGAAAAAACCAGAATCTTACCTCTTCTACAGAAGGCCCTTAATTTCTAAATCAGTTTGTTCTCTATTTTGCTTTTTAAGAGAGGAAGAACATGCAAACAGCCTCTCTGCAGGTCCAGCAAGGAGTGTTCTTCACCTTACCCAGAACCACAGAGTTTGATAGAGGAAAGGAGATGCCACAGAGACCCCACAGAATGCCAGGGAAGAATTGGAGAGCAACAGGTGGAATGTGAAGCATTCCAGAGGTTTTGGATGCTCTGTATGGCAAACACCACATCCCACAGGGACTGTTTTTCCTTCTCCTTGGGAGCAGGGTCTGGTTTTCTGCTGATGGTGACGGTGATGCTCCCGTGGCAGCCTCTCACAGAGCAGAACCTGCTCATCCCAGTGCCCTTGAGCAGGGCTGGCAGCCACAGCCTCATCAGGAATTCAGCTGAAGAAATGCACACCTCCCTTATCACTCCTCAGCTGCTGATAAGGCATCTTGCTCCCCTTGCTGTCTACAGCACAGCTCTTAATTTGGGGTTATTTTTCCTCTGTACTACCAAGTACAAAAAAAAAAAAAAAAAAACAACTTGCTGAGCTTTCAGTGGTGCCTCTTGGCACCATGCTGGCACATTTTACTGGGGGAGCACGACAGAAATTGGAGTTGAAACTTCACACGAAGGAAAAGAGTTTCCTCCTTCCTTGCACTGGCTCCTCATGTATTTATTTACATATTTATGTACATATTTATGTACATATTTTGCTCATTGGGGAGCTCCTTCTGTCCTGTTCAGGAATCACAGATCACAGCTAAAATGAAGCTGATTTAAGCCCCAGCTAAAATGCTGCAGCCCTTTTCTCCAACCCTTTGGGATAAACGCTTTTCCAGACTCGGGCGATTCTGCAACCACTTCTACTTCTCCCAGCCAGGCAGCACCAAAGCCATCAGCCCTGAGTGCTGTCTGGAGCACAGCACAGCCTCTCTGCTGCAACCCTGAGCTCAGAACATTTCCCCAGAGTGCTTTTGCCAGCACCTTCCCAAGAGATTACCATCAGCGCAGCAGCTCTGCCGTGCGGGCTCAGGCTGAGGGGATGTGTCACATTGCACAGCCACGCTGCTGCCCGCTCAGAATCTGCACAAACACACCCACCAAAGAGGCACCCAGGCAGCACTCTGCTGCAGGGGCAGCCAGGATGTGTTTCAAGCCCACCACTCTGTCAGCAGCGAGGAGATGGCTCACGTTAACAGCACTGGACAAGCCATTTTCTGGCTGCTCCTTGAGCCATCCATCACGGGGCTCTCGTGTCAGGGCTAAATCAGAACTGATCCTATCAAGATTCTGAGCCCTCTGAATTGTTATCATCCCCAACGTGTGCAAATTGCACTCAGGGCAGTGGCAGGGCTGGGATTTTTCTGTTCCAGAGGTGAGGGTGGGATGAACACAGACCCAGAGCACGTTTGTAACAGGAGACCTGTAAATACACAGCCGAGTGACTTTGCCTCCAGCTGCACCTGCCTGCGTGGATTCAGAAATTACCTTGATCTGATGAATCACTCCCAAAAGCTTTGCCACCAGGGAAAACAATTTTCCAAGAACTTCAGGCTCTGACATGAGCTCCTAGAAATTACATCTTCAGGAACTCTCCTTCTGGGGGTGCTGCTGAGGGGATGCAGTTTTCATTAGCTCTGCCCCGTGAGCCAGGCAGGAACAGTGAGGAACTCATTCCTTTCCCTATGATCACGTTGTTCCAGCCAGCATAGAGACCGAAATATTTGTCATTTTCTCGTTTTTCCTCCCTCACTCCATGTGTGAGCACTTAAAAATTCAAGCCATCCTTTGTGCAATGCTCACATCTGTGTAAATATCCTCTCTAATTGTTCACATCCAAGCAGAGCCCATTAACCCTACAAAGGGCAGGAGCATCTCAAGGCTCTGTCAAAGTGACAACACATTTCAGGAGAAGATAAACTTGGGGCTTGAGAAAGGTAAACCACAGACTGGTTTGTGATTGCCTCATTCAAGATGCCACAAGACATTTAAAGAACCTTTTTTATGTGGCATAGATGAGCTGAATGTCTGATAATTAAAATAAACAGTGAGTTCTGTGTGATGTTGTGGGCCCAGTGCAGACTCTGCTGGGATGGGTTCAGCTCTCAACCAAATATTCACTGCCCAGATGGGTCCAAACAGGTTCCACCTCCCGTGGTGGAAATCTGTGAAATTTCCTTAAGAAAAGTGAAGTTTCCTTAAGAAAAGTAAAGTTTCCTTAAGAAAAGTGAATTTTCCTTAAGGAAGTGAGTTTTCCTTAAGAAAGGCAAGAGCCTGGTTCAGACAAACAGATTTAAACCTCCCTGTGAGACTTAAATACAAAGGTGCAGATTCTCAGGTGATGTTTTCTATCAGAGCTCAATTAATTCCATTAATTTATGTCCTTTTACCCAAAATAATGACTTTCCCCAAATAATCCCCAAACCAATGCCTCCTAAAAAAGATCAGGGGAGGCAAGAACTGCTGGTGGGATCCAGTTTCAATTCAGGACTGTTCTGATCTAAAGCAAAAACTGAGTGGTTTCAGGTAAAGGATCACCTCATTAAGCTTTAATACAGAAATGTTGAAAGCCAGTTATTAGGAAATTATTTCCTGCTGCTTTATTCCTTAGTAAAGTTCAATAATTGGAAATGTTGTAAATCTCCTTTGTCTTAATACTCTTGTTGTGATGGGGCATAATGACTCTTCTTAAAGAGAGAAGCAAGCAAGGGGAATTAAAATCCTTTCCCCAGCACAGGAAGGGGCTGCAGATATTTGAACATCTTGGTTTACAACCCAGCAGGACTGCCAGGAGAAACATCCCCAAACATCTCCTGGTAAATAAATAATTTGTTCATTTATTCTCTGAAAGGCACACATTGCTTGGGACCTGCCTGACATCCAGTGCAGCAGAGATTAAATCCACCAAGTTAAATCCGTGTGGCACCCAATAAATTGTATCATTGATCCCTAATTTACATTCTGGATCGAGTTTCTATTTATTTACTTACACATTTCTTCAGTAAAGAGCCTTAATAGTGTCTCCTTGACACCTCTGTAAATAAATTCCCTGCTGATTAGCATTTTATATGCTAGTAAATTCTGAAATCCAGAGGCTTTGGGGTTTCTAATCCCCTGGCATGCTCCAAGCTGATGCACTCCAGGTGATCCTGTCTGCTTCCCCAGGCAGAGCTGAGCTTGGAAAAAGAGGGACATGGATTTTGGCAGGGCCAGAGCCACGGAATTCTTCAGTAGAACACACATTTCCCATGCTCTTGCATGACACACAAACATTTCCATTTAGTGCACCTTGATGAATAATCATTCTCATCTTATTGATTTTATTTTATTTTTTCAAGTGAGCAGGAGAGCTTGTGCACGAGGAAAGATGTGTTTGGATATTCTAATCAGGCTACCATGGTGGGGGGAAAAACACAAATCTGAAGGAGCAGATCTCCTCCAGGCGATTTTGCAAGTTGAAAAACTCATTGCGATGTCAGTTCTTGAACAGTCAAAGCCTCCCAGTTCAGCATTAATCAGGATATATTTTAATCAAGGAGAAATAAGTAGCCAGGAAATAAATCTGAAAACGAAGCAATAGCAGTGGATTTACAAGTAAAATTATCTCATGGAAAGAAATTAATTTGTGTTGGGTGTCTCTCAGCATCAGCTTGTGGGGGTTTTTTCAGGCTTTTTTCTAAGTAAAGCAGCTTGGTAAATATAGACTGCATATTTTTCTATTTCTGCTTCTGATCACTTCACTAATTAAAGTAAGACACATTACTTTCTAATGTGCATAATTAACATCTTTATTATCCTCAAGATCGGGGTGAAATTGAACTGAAAAGAGATGAGAGAAGGCATTGGACCAAAATCCACTTTCAGAAGACACCATGGACCACGATGGGATGGCTCAGCTCCTTGGGATGGGGAAAATCTGTTTAAATGGGGAAAAAAACATTCATTTGACATTGCACTTTTGTTAATAAAGGTAATTTTCCACTGCAGAGGAGAGGTTTTAGCAGGAAGGATTCAGAACAAGACAAGGTGATCTTTCCATCCTTACTCTGGAGCTGAAGGAGCTTCCACCTTCCTTGGCCACCCTGGTTCCAGGAAACACAAAAAAATCCCAAGGTCAGGGCTCTAGGGAGTCTTTGGGATGTGCCAAAAATGCATCATTTAAATCTGGTCAATACACACAGCTGGACATGGGGAGGGCTGGCAAGTCCATCAAGGGGCCTCTCAAAGTGCTCATTTTTAAAATATTGAATGGGAAGGAGAAAAGTACCACAAATTACAGTGAAATAGGAAAAGAAGAGAAAACTCCATGGTATTGTACAGTGCAAATTTGGAATTTGCTCCACACTTTCCATTTAAAAAATAAAAATATATTTTTTAAAAATTGAAAAAAGAAGGTGAGCTTTTAGTGACGAGAATGAAGAAGGGAGGAAGAGAACTCCAGGGAGGAGAAGAAATAAATTTATGGCACAAAGTAAGTAAGGGGGATTTCTCTCTTAAATTCTTCATGTTCAAGGTTCCACAAAAGAGCTTGAACATCATTACTTTTGCTTATAAATGGGAAAACAAGCATTCCAGCAGAGAGAAAAACAGGAACCAGCTCCCTCCAGCCCAGCCATTTGCAGTGTTATTTAAAATCAAAACTCATTTTTGTGTGGGAATGCACACATCACAGACAGCAGGATTATTCCCTGGCGTCTGCATGTGGATATTCCCATTTATTCCCTCCTTTTCCCAGGTGTTCCACAGGTAACACTTACACTTCCCTCCCTCTTCAGCCTCAGGACAAAGTCCAAACATGAAAAACACAAACATCTGTCAAAAGCAGCTCCTCTTAATGAGTTCCTCCAAGAGTTTTCCCTAATGTCTGATCTTTCCCTGTCCCCCTTCCCCATCCCCAGAGGAATAATCACCCTCTGAAGTGCCCAAATCCACCCCCCCTGTGGTCACCTTTGGCTCTCAGCTCAGCTGCATCACAGATCCTCCACTCCTGTTCCATACAACACACACACATTTATTTCCAGAAGTTATTACAGCTTTGCCAGAGTTGCTCCCTCGCTGTCACAAGTCCAGTATTGCATTTATCTTCTCGAAATGAAAGGCTAAATTTGGAAGATTGAGCCCTAACCCCATAACTCTGAATCCTCTGTAATTATTCCATGCATTAGATCACTAGAGAAGACCAAAAATATTCTGCTGCATTTTAATACCCGTAACATCAGAGGACCCATGGCAATTGTTGTTTTGATCTATGTGTAAAATAACAGCACCAACAGGCAACAGAAGCAATCTTGCTGGTGGGAGGTGTGAAATCCTACAAATGTGGGTGAGTTTACCCAAATAAAAATGGTTTTATTTAGTGTCTTTCAGTAGCTGTAAATACTATACAACCATCATTCTCTCTGTTTATTTTATTTGTGTACATTATTCAGATATACCATTCATGTCTGCCCAATTTTCAGGAAGGTTCAAAGAAAATGAGGGGGCAGGAGACACCAAAAACCACTGGCAGGAAATCCCAAAGCATCCCCACTTTCTTTTTATGGCCCTCAGATCCAAACAGCTCCTTTTTAAAATTTCTTTAATGCTTATAACATCTTCAGAGGTTTGCCCTCAGCTCAGACTGGGTCTTATTGTGCAACAGAGAATTTAATTTCCAGAGAAGAGAGGGGTGGAGCAGATAAATATAAAAGGAGCTACATGTTAGTAAAGAGTCTCTGAGATTCAGCAGCTTCTCATCTTTTTTTCTGAGCCAGAAACACTTTAAAAAGAAGAAGAACAAAAAGGAAGAGGAAGAGGAAATAAATTTACTATAAATAAGTGAAAAGCACAGTTAACCAATACTCTCCACATTGTAGAACTATAAAAACACAAATAGTAATTCTGTCATGGCCTGAAGTAAAATACTGAAGGTTTCCATAAAGTTATAATAAATGAAGTTGTAATAAATGAAGTTGTAATAAATGAAGTTGTAATAAATGAAGTTGTAATAAATGAAGTGAGAGCCACAGAAAGAACTGAAACAACCTTTGACCAGAAGAACTGGAAAAGCATTGCTCTGCCACATATTTAAATATAAATTTCAATATATTCCATTTCAATTAATCCTTCACTACTGCCATGCAGATTTGGGGTTCAGTGCCACGTAAGAAACTCCCTCCAATTTCTAAGTAGAAATAGCAGCTGTCAGATTTTAATCTTTTTTTTTTTTTTTCAATATCTCTCCAAGTCTCGAGCCTGTCTCAGCTTTCAGCAGGGCTCCATATGGCTCCTACAACTGCCAAGCAAAATACACTCATCAAACCCACGAGAACTCTGCAGCCAAAATGATGAGCTTTGGAAAAGGAGGAGTGCCCACAGCTTTGTTTGAAATGCAGGACCAAAATAAAACCCTACAGAAAGTTTAGCAGGTGCTTAACCTGAAGAAAAAAAAAAAGCTGGAATATATTAAATATCTTCAATTCACTGAAGCAAGATCAAGGAGGGAAAGCAGGGCTCAGCCTCCTGAGACTGTGAAACTTAGATTGGAACAGCTCCTAACAGGAGCTAAAAATCTTTCTTTCTTCCCCTTCCAAAGTTCTTTCTTTTCAAAGGTTTCCCACACCTTCTTCTCCCCCTTTAATTAAATAAAAATCCCATCTGCAACACAGCCACCAGCCTGGACTCTGGGTGCCTTGGAGAAGTCCAGCTCTTTTCCTGAAAACTTCAAAATCTGCCAGGCACAAAACCCTTAAGGAATCAGCAAAGAGAAAAAATTCAACCAGCAGGGAGGTGGAGCTTAAATCCCAAAATTCCAGGAGTGCCAGAGCCAACAGAGCTCTCGTTTCAGGCTGTCTGTGGGATCAGACACTGCAGAGAAAATAATTCCCCACCTTCCCCATCCTCCTGTGGCATCTCCCGCTCCACCTGCACCTGGATCTCCACACCAGGAATTATTTTCCTCACCATAAAGGCCGAGCCTTCCCTCAGGAATTGGGAAGGAACCGAGCCCAGGGAGTGGAAGGAGCAATTAAATCCATCTGTGGAGAGCTTTCCTCCCCCTTTGTGCTCGCTGGGAGAACGCTGCTCGCATTTGTAAAGCTGTGAAACACTTGTCCCATTGCAAATGCCTTTCCTTTTGCCAAGTGAACTCTCAAAAATTAGATATCATTGTGGGAAGCGCTGCCTAATGAGCCAGTGGCATTTAGAATATTCAGATTTATTTTTTTTTAATTATTTTTTATTCCTACCACCCAGCTTTCCAAGCCCTGAGTGTGCCATGAATAGGCTGCAGAAATGCACGGGGTGGTCACAAGGACAATGGACCTGGGCTACAGCTGTTCCTGCAGCTGCCACACGCTCAGAGCTGACAGTGATGGATGGAAAAATTCCACTGCTGCACTGCTCTGTGGCAGCCCCATTATCACACACAACGCCCAGGCTGCTCTGGGGAACGTTTTACTCCATTTAGCTCTTCCCAAGATGAGATCTCCCACCTCCACAGGGGAACAACAGGATATTATATGTATTTATATCATAAATAAACACTTGGCGTGGCTTGAAAACACAGCCAGTGACATTTGATCAGGAACAACCAAAATGGGATAAGTTACAACCTCTTCTACAGGTGAAGAATTTGTTTTGAGGGTTATTATGATATATATTTATTTCAGAAATAAACACTTGGTGTGGCTTGAACAACACAGCCAATGACATTTGATTGTGAACAACCAAAATGGGATAAGTTACAATCACTTCTACAGGTGAAGAATTTGTTTTGAGGGTTATTATGATATATATTTATTTCAGAAATAAACACTTGGTGTGGCTTGAACAACACAGCCAATGACATTTGATTGTGAACAACCAAAATGGGATAAGTTACAATCACTTCTACAGGTGAAGAATTTGTTTTGAGGGTTATTATGATATATATTTATTTCAGAAATAAACACTTGGTGTGGCTTGAACAACACAGCCAATGACATTTGATTGTGAGCAACCAAATTGGGATGAGTCACAACCACTTCTACAGGTAAAGAATTTTTTTTGAGGGTTATTTTTATATATATTTATATCAGAAATAAACAGTGTGGCTTGAACAACACAGCCAATGACATTTGATCACGAACAACCAAAATGGGATAAGTCACAACCACTTCTACAGGTGAAGAATTTGTTTTTATATATCTATATCAGAAATAAACAGTGTGTCTTGAATAACACAGCCAATGACATTTGATTGTGAACAACCCAAATGGGATAAGTTGCAACCTCTTCTACAGGTAAAGAATTTTTTTTTGAGGGTTATTTTTATATATATTTATATCAGAAATAAACACTTATAGTGGATTGAACAACACAGCCAGTGACATTTGATCATTAACAACCAAAATGGGATAAGTTACAACCACTTTTAAAGGTAAAGAATTTATTTTTAGGGTTATCATTATATATATTTACATCAGAAATAAACACTTATAGTGGATTGAACAACACAGCCAGTGACATTTGATCATTAACAAACAAAATGGGATAAGTTACAACCACTTTTAAAGGTAAAGAATTTATTTGGAGGGTGGCAAAACTTCTTTAGTGCTGTAGTTCCACCTTTTAAAGACTTTTATTATGTTCATAGTACGCTTGACACTGAGTGTTTTTGTAATAGATTCTTACATTCACACCAGGATTAAGAATATTAGTCAGGATTTCTTATTTCACAGATAAAATAATTAAAATTTTGTTCCCACACCACCAAGCAAGACCAGGAGCAGACTCAGAGCTCAGCCCAGCTGGTGACCATCAGGTCATGGAGGGTTCAGCTCCTCCCAGAATCCTCCCTGCAGCATTTTCCTTGTGCACACTCACACAGAGCCTTTGGTCTTTACACATCTCATTTCAGATCATTTTTAGCATTTCAAATGATTTTTAGCATTATTAAAATCCTCAGGAGGCAGCTGGGATGGAAATCCTGGCCAGTGACAGCACCTGCAGAAATGTCCCAGTTCAGGGGTGCCATCCTAAGGGCTCAGGGTTTTTTTTTTTAAGTTTGTTTTTCCTGACCAAAATTAAGCAAATTGAGCTTTTTCATAGGAAAGCTTCTTCAAAAATATTTAATTCTCTCTCTCTCTCTCTCTCTCTCTTTGGGAACAACATCCAAACAAGTAAATTCTGCCCCTAACCAATAAAAATCCACCAGCCAACTAAAATCAAAAAAAACCCACCAAACCCCAAAACCAAAGAGAAGCATCAATTTTCTCCTTAATCACCAAGCCTTTCTAATTAATCCAAGGTGGGAAGTGGAAGTTTGACCAAAACCATGGAACACTTGCAGTATTTTTAATGATAAATGACCTCAAGAAAGTTTTGGGAACGTGACCTACTCTTGTTCCATTAATGAGGAGCAGGAATTCCAGCCCTGCTGAGCATGGGATGAGCCTCAGAGAGAAGCCTGGAGCCTTCATCACCCCCAAAACTGCATCAGGATACTGGAAAGCCCAAGCCAGGGAGGCAGATGCTCCCAAATCCTCTGGGGAAACATGCAGCTGGCAGAAAAGCCTGTCAAAATCATCACAGAATAAATAGATATTAATGGAAAAATAGAATTATCACGAGCAGCAGTTCAGTTGTCTGATCCTGCCTCTTCTATTTCTCCACGTCAAATGTATTTGTTGATGCTCTCTTCCAACACCTCACGCTTCCCAAATCCAAAATTCAGTTAGAGCTTAGATACAGAGGCAAAAAGAAAAGGAAAAATAAAAAGTCTTTGTGCTATCTGTACCCCAAGGAGGGGACCCAAGCAGGCTGTGGCAACCTGACCTTAAAAATGACATTTCACAGCACTGGAGCAGCATCTAAAGAGAACAAAATCCTGTGAACACTTTGATCTGGACTAAAAGCAGCACATGAGAGTGAATCCAAAGGGTAACATTCCCCTTATCTCCATCAGACATTATCTGGAAGTGCAGCAGGATCTTCTCTTCCCTGCTCCACAGTCACAGGAATCTTGGAGCATCCCACTGAAACCCCTTCAGGGGATTCCATCTGCAGCATCACTCCAAGGCAGCTTTAAGTGGAAATGCAAAGGGAGCTGATCCCCCACCAAATAAACAAGGAGAACCCCAGAAATCTGTGATGCTTCACCAGGTGCCTTCGAGCTGCAAAGATTAATATCAGAAAGTTTCTAAGAATAATATCTCAATCACCTGAACAATTCTTAAATAAAACACCAACCTCAAGTTCAGTGCCATTGTCCTTCATGCCACACCAGCTTTTTCTGTCCTGGTGGTCTTCCCAACACCTCTGATTTCAGACACAAACATTTCCATGGTGTCATAGCTGGTGGCAAATAAAAATTTTAACACTTGCCCTTGCTTTTTTTTTCCAGTTCCCTGCTCTGTGTCTCGGGAGCTGTGCAACAGCTGGAGAGGCAAATGCAAGCAGGGGCATTTACAGTGGAACACGTTCAGCCCCAGTGGAGTTCAAAGATAATTTATCTGTCCAAACCCCCCCTGACACTTCTACATTTGAGCAGATGATTGCAAGGAAGGGGAAACCCCCTGGCACAAAGGGAGAGTGCTCAAGGAGCTACGAGTTCATCAAACTCTGTGAGGAGAGTGTAAATTTTGATGTGTAGACAAAATAATGCATCTCCCTCAGTGGGAGTCAGGCTGGCAAATGGGCTGATTTTACTGGAAAATTCCACCTCAAACCTTTTTCCCCACTAAATTCCAGGCAATTCCACCTTGCCATGGAAAACTCTTCACCTCTGTGCTGTGCTCAGGGCTGTGTGCAGGGTGAAGAGCAGTTCTGAATCTTGAAAAAGCACATTTTTCAATGCTTTTACACTGCAGCATGGATCCCAAACCTGTTGGAGGGTTTATTTCAAGAAAGAAAGGAATTCTGTGCTTGACAAAATTAATTAGTGATTCAGAATAATGATACAAGCCCTGGTCCAGACACAACCACAGAATTTCTTTCAGTCTGCACTGCAATCCACTTTTTCCTTCCTCATTGGCCATTTGCAAATAAATCAAACAAAATGCATCCCCAAGCAGCCCAAAGCTGAATAATCCACATAAATTCTGGCTGATGGCAGAGCAGAGCTACAAAGAATGAGGCTTTTCTAAGCTTCTCACATTATTTTCTTTATACAACAAAAGAAGCCCAAAGCCTACAAGAAATCAGGTGTTTGCACAAAATGTAATAGAGCTGTGGAACTGAAGAGATTCAAAAATAACAACAACAAAAAACCCCAACCTCCAACAAATCTGTGGAAGAAGCCCTTCAAAAAGGGAGATCTCTGGATCTTTTTTTTTTGCCAGCCTCTCAGATTATTCCCTGTTGAAGGTGTTTAAAGTGCTAAATTAAATACTCCCTTTGACCCACCCAATTAAACTTGTTCCAAGCTCTACCATTAATTAAGCATTCACCATTTAAGCAGGAATAAACAGCTCTATTAACCTATATTTGTTTCCCTCAAATTAATCCTGTCTGACAAACACCACTTGTAACCTCACCTGACTCACCAGAGTGCTCCAGCATTTAAGGCACCTGTGCAGTTGGAAGCATAAATATTCATTGTGGCAAAATTAACGTGCACTAATTATCAACCTGCTTTTCATAGCAAGAGGCAGGATGGCAAAGGGGGCACTGATTTTTGTGTTTTCCACGGTGCTGAGCCCACAGACAGCTGCCTGCAACCAGCACTTGGGGAAAATAATGTGAATTTTGTGCTGTGCCCGACATCTTCTTCAACATCCAACCCACTGAAGTTCAGAGCCCAAGAGGTTTCTCACAATAAACACAAACAGAGCAAAGGAATTCAGCTGCAGTTGAATTTTGTATTTTCCTCCTCTCCAGATATCTCAGAAAGCCACAGACCCAAAGGAAGACGTATCACAAAAAGAGAGAATCGGTTTGATTTCCTCACAAATACTTCATTTTTTTTTTTTAGTCAAACATTGCCATCCAGTGGCAGGAAGAACAGTGCCGCCCAACAAATCCTGCCTCTTCTCCAAGTGCCACCTGGCCTCGAAACGACACAGGTAAATTAAAATGTTAATCTTATTTTCTGCTGCCACATTCAACTCTAATTTCACCTCAGACAGCAGAAGGGTCCTGTAGGTAAAAAAGCTCCTCTCTACAAGCTCATCACAGCAAATGCTGCCAGTTGAAAAGCATTTTTTAAAAATTTTCCTTGATGTTTAACCTCAGCTGAGACTTTTCTGATCCTTCCCTGGCACTTGGGGCAGCTCAGAGTCTGCCCCAGCTCCCACTGCAGGCTGGAAATATGAACTGAACCCTTCGTTTCTTTCTCCTACATCAGATTCCATCAGATTCCATCAGATTCCATCAGATTCCATCAAATTCCATCAGATTCCATCAAATTCCATCAGATTCCATCAAATTCCACCAGATTCCAGGATCCAACCACTCCCCAGCCCACCCTGCAGTTTGCTGTGGTCATAAGCAAGCCTAGCTCAGCTTTTTCCCCTACAGAAAACCTCCCCTCAGAACATTTAACCAGCCACTAATTAAAGGGCTGCTGTAAATTAAATAACTCCTTATAAAAAAGAAAATAGGGGGGGGAAAAAAAGCTAAGCAAGGATGTACATTCTCCTTAGCATGCAGAGTCATGTCCTGGTGGGGATATTTTCAGGGAAAAAAAAAAAATTCAGGAGATGAGACTTCTAATTAGAAACTGGGGGGGGGGGGGAATAAAAAGTCCATATGCCTTAAAATTCCCAGAAGTTCTGCAAGTTGTTAACCTTTTAGCAGAATCCTCTAATTATGCTCGTTGCCATTGTTAAGAAAACATCACAGGGAGTGAATTTGCATTTAATCTCTCCCCACAGGGCCCCCATCCTGGTGCTCAGGAACATCCTCAGGCAGGTCCTGGGATCCCAGTTTGCCTGGAAAGGCAGCAAATCTCTCATTTTGGCTTGGATTTTTTACAGAACAGCTTCTGGAGCAGCAAAACCCACTGCTGCAGCCCAATAATTTAATAATTCACTCATCTCTCCTCCTTTAACAATCTGAATGTGGCTTAGAATCCTCAAAATTGTTCATTAAAGTCATCCATTGCTCCCATATAATTAATTATTCCCATTTTCCAAATTCCCATCTGAGCAGGTGCAGATGCTGATCTTTCTAGGTAAGATAAGAATTAAAATTCCTTCCACACCACAGTAAATTTCCTGGGGCATTTTGCTGCTAAAAGAAGTGGAGGTTGGTGTTCCTGAGAAGGAATATTTTAGCCAAGAGAAAAGACAGGGAGTGATCAGTAGAAGCAGTAAGATTTTTTTAATTTTGTTTTTATTTTTTTAGGAGAAAAATATTCATTGGATATCCCAGCACAGTGGGATTTTTGCCTGGTTATTTTAGTTCTCACACACACAAAAAAAAAAAAAGAGTTGTTACAAATGGAACTGGAATTCCACCTGTTTGGAATTTGGTTTAATTTTAGTAAAAGATTGCAGCTTTAACAAGAAATGCACTGCCATCATGAATTAAATCAAATACCATTTATTGTTACGACCTCTTGTAGTTTACAAATGGCTTCCCTTTTATGTGCATGCAATTTGCAATGAATGCACTCATTCTGGTGGAATACCAATAAATTAAGGTATTATTTGAATTAAAAAGAATTCTGAATATTCAGCAGTGTTCAGCCACAGCACAGAACCCTTGCTTGACAGCAATTTATCAAAATACACCAAATAACAAGATTAAAACCACACATTCAAGGGCCAAACACAGTGGAAAGTGACTTTACACATTAAAATGAGAAGTTTTTCCTCAGCCCAGTGCTGGCTGTGCTGGAAAACCTCTCACAGGGTGCAGAACCAAAAAGATTTAACAGAGGCACACACACGAAAAAAAAAAAAAAAAAAGCAGAATATAACTTTCCTCTGCGAGAGGGCAAAGGGAGGAAGGAGTAAAGGAGGAAGGAATAAATATTTGAACTGCACTTTACTGAGTGCTGCTAAAAAATCTCATTGTCTTTCACTGCAGCCTCAAAACCTTGAGATCTCCACGAGTTTCCTGAAGCTCCTGAGTTGCTCTGATGCTGAGCAGAGTGCAGGACGTGCAGGGGATGGGTGCAGCTGTGCAAAAGGCTCCTCAGAAATTTGGGAAGCTGCAGGGCAGGTTTGACCCAGCCCACCAGAAGAGAAGATAGCAAATCAGAGAGAGGATTGCACATTTTATTTGTTTTATTCACACTTTCAGCCCCACAAGCTGGTGCAGGCAGCTTAAAAGTTCTTTTTATCTAGAAGGCTGGGTAGGTTTTAATCCATTTTTGTTGTTATTTTCAGCTGGGGTTTTTGCCAGCAGAGGCTGCTCTGGAGTTCAGAAAACACACACCAGCTCCAGAAACACAAAAATCCAGGAATCAAGTGCTGTGGAAATTGCTTGTTCTAATGGAATCAGGAACACCTGAAATTAAAAAAAACAAACAGGTATTTTACTCAAAATCCCACCCCACTCATTTATCCTCCAACGCTTCTCAGCAGGATTTTAATAATTTCTGTTTACTTCATTCAGGTCAAAGAATTTAAAAGTTGCAAGTTCATTCAGCAAATATATTCATTTCAGTAATATTTATCAGCTTTTCTACAATATTTATTGCTGATATTTATGCCCCTGAAAAGAAAGAGAGGGGTTTTTTTTCTCAGCTCTGCAGCATGGAGAAAATTCCAATCCATTTTCCATTTGGAATAAAGGATTGGACCAGAAAATGGCCTGAGAAGATCCCCTCCACCCTTCATTATTATATAAATGTGCAATATTTACCTTTCCCATTCCCTCTGGGAACTCAAGGCTGGGAATTCTCATCCTCCAGCAGAGCTGTGGGTGCCAAACTACTGAAAAATCAGCAATTCAGAGAGAAATCCAAACCAGAGGGCTTTTTGCAGCCTGTCAGAGGGAAAAGGAAATGGCTTCTTTGTCAGAGTGATTTTATATTGTATTGCCCTTAATAAATCATATTTTTGGTGATTAATGCCCTGCCTGATTTTGTGTAAAAGCAGGAGGTCAATCAGAAGTTGTCAGGAAGGAGACAGGGAATTTGGCAGGCACTGCTCAGGCTTCTGGCACATGAGAAGGAAGCTGGAAGATTATGGAATAAACATTCAGCTGAATGTTTATGGCAAAATTATTAGCAGTAACACAGGAAGTTAGGTGGCAGGATGATTATTAATGTGCAAACAACACTTCAGGGTTTGAAACATGGGATATGGGATGGGAAAATGGGATTTTAAAAAGTAACGTTTTCTTGGTGTTAAAGGAAAATTCTGTTAGAAGAATCAAACCTGCTGCTTGTTCTTCTTTCATGAGAGGGATATTACACAGATGGACAGAGCATTTACAGTTTTAAAAAACTAAACAAATCAAAAGAGAAGAGAAAAAAAAAGCCTCTCCCCCCAAAAAAAATAAACCAGCAAAACCCCCCAGTTCCCTCTATTTTTACAACTGCTACAATCATGTATAGAATGCATACAGAAAATGTTTTTTTCCGCTCCAACAACCCAAATTCATGGGAAAAGTTAAAGGTTAAATGAGGGGCCAGAGAAAGCAAATTTAAATGGTTTTCTGTAGGTGGCAGGAGCCTGCATTTGTATTATATTGTCCTAGGAGAAAAATCAAAGTGTTTGTGCATCTGAGAAATGCAAAGAGAGAACAAAAGGGCTGCTTGGTGAGGAGGCAGCAGCAGGACCTGTCTGAAGGGGACAGAACCTCCTGACACCTCCCAGAGCTCCCCACGGACTGAGCTGGTGCAAGGGAAGCCCTGCAGGGCTCAGGAAATACTGAACTGACAGAAAGTTTGCATTTCCTTCAAGCTTTTGCCTACAAGATGTTGCATTCCAGGTCTGGCAGGCTCTGGGATTATTTACCTGTCCTTTTCCAGAGGCTGGGAGGAGCTTTCAGCAGGAATTCACCTGTCAGTGCAGCAAGAGGGGAAGTGTGGGCCTGATATTTCTGAGCCTGAGAGTTGCTAGCTCTTCCCAAAGGATTCAACAGTTTTCCTTTTCCCAAACAACTTTGTGTAAATAACTACCTTTTCCCATAACATTTCCAAGTAAACAATATTCCTTTCCTGTAACAACCTCTCCCCCAGGTGTTGTTTTGCTATTTCTGTTACTTAATGGAGAGATGTGTCGACCCTATGGACCAATAATGTGCCTTTTTTTGCCCAGCACGTTATAAAAAAGCCCAATAAATTGTAAATAAATTCTTCTGATTCTCTTCTGCCTTCTGACTGGAGTCAAGCATCTTTATTTTGTGTCCTGCTGCGACAGGGAAGCACCTTAGAATTCCCAGCCCTTCTGTCTGAACGCATCAAGTCCTCCATCCCTGGGCTGGATCCTCGTCCTCTCCTCCACCTCTGCCCATCCACACCCATTTTCCACTAAAAAAATTGCACAGGCAGTTCTGAAGCCAGCAGAGCTTTCACAACAATTTCCTCTCGATTTCTGAGTTGTCTTTTTGAAGCCTTGGGAGAGCTCTCCTCACAGAACTGGCGGAATTAATTCTGAAATTATTCTCTCACTGTGTCTTACCATCATTTGGAATAATACATGATATTTAAACCATCTGAAGAGGAATTTTTTTCAGCACTCCAAGAAATCCTTCAGAAATGTGCTAATGTTTCCTCAGAACAACCAAGGTCCATTACCAGTAACCAGGAGCACAGGAAAACACAGTCAAACAAGGAAAAGAGGGTAAGTTGCTACATTAAACAAAGGTCAGGACCTCAATTCTATTTTCCCCCAGAATGTTTCCTAGGAAAAAACAAAAAGGAACTAGAATTCTTCACTTTTAGCAATTAACTCTAGTTCTCAGTGATTTTCCATCTCCCCATTCACATTCTTCCATTGTTATTCCTGCTGAGTATCACCATGAAAATATTGCTTTTTTACTGTAAACACTCCCAGACGGACCATCCATGCAAAAAAGCACAGCAGCAGAAGCTGCACTCGTTATTCCACGTACTGGAAGGAGTTTTGGAGGTGCTGAACTTTATTAATTCCAGTAAGAGGCACCAGGAAAGTGCCCATTCTGCAGCAGGTCAGGAGGCAAAGACAGGGAAGCAAACACAGCAAGGAGAAAATGTATCCATGGGTTTTATTTCCTTTAACTTCCCAACAACAAGAAACAAAGATGTAATTCCTCATCTAAATCCTGAAGGATTTTTAACCCCCCCTTCTTATTTTTAGCACATTTTCACCTCAGAGCCATGCTTTAAACACTTGTGTATGTACAGATGTATTTAAAGCATGACTCTGCTTTGAAAAAGGCAGGACATGGGGAAAAAGAGAATTTTGCTCCCTACCTGCAGTGCTTCTGCCTGGATTTAGGAAGTTATGATTTCCTCTAACAACCTGATTAGGAGGCTCTAACTTGTAAAGTATTAAATCAAACCCATCCTTTGCAGCTCCCCCATAAATTCAGCATTCTGTTCTCAGTGACTGCAATCAGCACAAGCTGAATTTAATTTTTTATCTACAAAACCCATGCCTGGCTGATGTAGACCTGTCAAAGAGACTTTCTGCCACACAGTTTCTCTGGGAGTCTGTAAAAATTGACGAGAATATTGTTTGCATTTTCAGCTGATAATTTATACAGACATATCCTGTTCAAGCTTCCCCACGGACCTTCCCAGGGGGTTTTTTGGAGATATCTAATTAGCAATTAGAGCTGGAGGTGCCAAAAGCACTGGAAAATGAACATTCCCAGTGCCAGCAGCAAAGCAGCAAAGTGTAAAGCAAATACTGCATCTTCTCTTGACTCTGTTGTTTTTCCTCATCTCCCCTCTCTACAGATGCCCACGACCCCTCCCTTTCCCTGGAATTCCTTTGTTGTTCCAGGACCTGTCCCGAAGGCTTTCCCAAAAGTCACCTCTGCACAGAGCACTTCTCCCCACAATCAAACCCCACAATGAATTAAATCCTACAATTAAACCCCTTTAAAGCTTTCTTAACCCCTCACTGGCAAAGGCTGCCCAGAAATGCAAGGTAATAAAGCACAAATAACTCAACACCAATCTTCCTGTGGGTATCCTGGGGGCTCAGAACCCAACGTGGTTCTGCTTTGGAAGCCAAGCCAGCTGAAAATCAACCCCAGAGGAGCTCAGAGTTGTTTTTGTTGGTTTTTGGTTTTAGTTAATCCCCTGCCTGTGAGCCCAGGGAAGACACAACTCCAAGGATGATCCAGGGGACAGCGTGGCCCTGACACACCCCAGGAGGGGGATGCTCCCTGGACGCCAAGGGATGAGCTTTTATCCATGTCCCAGCTCCTCGTGGGCCTCTGCTGCCACTCACAGGAGTTCAATTTCCTCCCTTTTCTGTCCCCACTATGAATTGTCCCACAGCAGGATGCTCTCCCTCACGGCTGGCAGCTCTTTGAAGAGGCAGTGAGAGGGGGAACTTCCAGTGAACCCCTGCTAAACAACTCAACAGAACAGAGGGGAAAGTGAGAGTTTAAAAGGTACTTTTTTTTTTTTTTTTTTTTTTTTTTTTTTTTTTTTTTTTTTTTTGTAATGAAACATCACTGAGAAGAGACTCCTCTGTGTAAAAAGTATCAGCCAGGTTTTCAATTAAGAGAATCCCTGCATGTGCTTTTGTCCATTTTCCCCTTTTGTGAGCATTAGCAGGGAAGCCTTTAGAGCTATTTCTCCAAAAGCTTTCCTCCAGGGAAGAGTTTCTCTGCAATCTTGGAGGAAATGGGCTAAAATCTGTGAGTCTGTCACTTCCAGGGTGAAATCCCAGTTGCCTTGGGATAACATGCCAGACTTTTCCTTCCTGTCCTTGTTGCCTCAACCCAGACACTTCCTGCACTCAGCTTTTCATCACCAGCTTATTGCAGCAGCAAATTTTAGGGGGAAAAGGAATTCAGGGCAGCCACAACTCTGTGCACAATCCCTGCACATGCTTCTGTGGTTTTGTCCATTTTCACTATTTCTGAGCATCAGCAGGGAAGCCTTTAGAGCTATTTCTCCAAAAGTTTTCCTCCAGGGTTGAATTTTTGTGCAAATCTAGAGAAAACGGGCTAAAATCTGTGAGTCTGTCACTTCCAGGGTGAAATCCCTGCTGCCTGTGAACACCATGCCAGACTTTTCCTTCCTCTGCTTGTTGCCTCAACCCAGACAGTTCCTGCACTCAGTTTTCATCACCAGCTTATTGCAGCAGCACATTTTGGGGGAAAAAGGAATTCAGGGCAGCCACAACTCTGTGCACACATGCTGGCCCTTCAGTTATGCCAGCCTGCACCAAACAGAACCCCCAAAAACAAGGGCAAGGCATTCACACACGGGTTTGTGACTGCAGTCCCTCCCCAAGACCAAGACTTCAAGGTTCCAGCATTAAAAGCCTTCCAGTTCTGCAGGTTTTGGAGATATTCTTTGTTTGGCTCAAAGCAGCAGTGGCAAAGCACATTGCTGGCTTTGTTGATACTGCTGACAGCCCATTATTTCCCTCCACTCCCAACACTTTGGTTTGTTTGCTTTAAAAACCAAATAGACCTGGGCTGGTTCTCCTTCTAAACTCAAAATAAAGTCTTCAGCCACTCTTGCTTTTCGATTTGTCTTTTTTTGCTTTAAAAACCAAACAGACCTGGGCTGGTTTTCCTTCTAAACTCAAAATAAAGTCTTCAGCCATTCTTGCTTTTGGATTTGTCTCCTCATTTAAGCTGGTAGTTACAGAGACTAATAATAATTATAACAATAATACAGTATTCTATATCTTGATGCTTCCTGTAGTATTCTTTCCTTCCATTCCCTCTGTTTTCCCAGAATTTGTCTTTCCTCATCATTATGACAAGGCAAATGGAGAAAGAAAGAAATTAAGTTCATGGAAAAAAAAAATTAGAAGCAGAAAGCTCCTTCTTTGCATCCAAAAGTGGCCAAAAAAATGACCAGTTTTAATGGCACAAACAGGACTTCAGGTAAACCATGGCCACCATCTCTGGGGAAGTTTTTACAAACCCTGAGGCAACCCTGGGACAGGATTTGTGTTGCACTGGGCATGGTTCCCATTAAAAGTGGGAACAGCAACAACTCCTTCCATGCAGTCTTGACCAGGATCTTGACTTTATTTAAATTTTTCCTGATTATTTCCATGACGTCCATCCACTCACACAGATTTATTTTATATCTTTATTGTGTAAATCTTTCTAACAAGTAATTTGCTCCTGCAAATTTTATATCATCTCAGTCTGGACAGAGCATTGCCAAGGAATTCCTTCTCATGGAAAAAGGGAAAAATCCTCCTGTAAAACAAAGATGTTGCCTCAGTTCCAAAAGGGAATAACATACCTGATTTAATTTTTTTTGTAAGAGATTGACCTGAGGTATTTCTTTCCTGTAATTAAAAATTCTCAGTATTTGTTGGTGATGACAGATTACAATTATAATTATAGTGATAATTTCCTGTATTGCCTGGGAAATAATGTGTTTTTAGAGAAGAAATGACAGCAGCAGCCTGTGGGGCAGTTTGCTGCACTTTAATGATGCCTCATAAACACCTGATGCAATTAATGACCGTTCAAAGCCACTCCCAGATAAATGAGAGCATTCTATAATTAGCTAGCTCAATTATGCAGAGAAACAGATTTCCACTTTTCCTGTGGCCCACTAGAATGGAGAGATCCCTGCTTGTCAAAGGGTCACCACGATTCCCAGGGCTGGTTTATTTTCTGCTCCAGCCACATCCTCGAGTGCCCAGGAGGAAAATGGGAGTGGAGGGCTCTCAGGAAGGAAATGTCTGAGGTAGATGGGGAAGCCTGAAGCCCTGTGGCTGCAAAAGTGAGGGGAGAGCAAGGACAATGCCCATCACAACCAGTCTCTTTGGAAATATTCTGGATTTAGAGCAATAGCTGCAAGGTGGAATGATGGAACTCTGACCCGAGAGCCACGAGAGGCTGATTTTTTCTGCACAAGATTTTGGGTGTCACCTTTGGTTGAATTCCCCACACCTGAACTCAGATCGTTTGGATAGGAGCCACTTGGAAATTTTAGCATTTATCACCATTCAGGCATGAAAAGCTTATGGGGAGCAGCCACGGAGGAATTCATTGATGGGAAAAAGACTATTCCCAAAGACAACACTTCCCAAAGAAATATGCAAAATGCTGCCAAAACCAAGCCTTCAAGTGACTCAGATTCCTTCTCAGAGAAAAACAATCTCCCCCTCCAAAAGTTCCAAAAAAACCTTAATCCTGAGAACAGCAGAAACTCAAGCTTTCCTTTAATTCTGATGAAAAGTTGGAATTTTTATCAGCTTTTCCTTTGGTATTCCTTAATACATGTTCTGTAAAGGATCTGTAAGCTGAAAATGAAGGTATTTGCCAACTCCACGTGCTCCCAAGTGCTGATGGAGTCAATGCCAAACCTGCCCCGAGGTTTCTCAGATGTTTTTTGTGCCATCACCATCCTCAGGCAGCATTAATCAAACATTTCAAACACCTTGGTCCATTTTCCTCTCCCCTTAAAGCATTTGTAAGACACCAGAGTGTGAGCAGAGAATGATTTAGGTTGGGAGAGCCTCAATCACACCCAGAAGTGCCAAGTCCACCACATCATGTTCACAAATCACGTCCCTGGGTGCCACCTGCCTTTGAAATGGCACAAACACATTTATTCCTCTGTCACAAACTGCCTAATGAAAAATTCAAAGAGAATTATTTCGTTCTGGCTGCCAGGTTTCCTCTTATTGCTTCTTCAGAGCCAAAGAATAATTAGGGGAATAAAAAAAAACAAAAAAAAACCCCAAAAAACCCCACAATTTTAAAGAGGTGAAATAATCAGAGTTTAAGCAGTTCAAGGTTTAGACCCTGCACTTAAAAAATTTCAGAGATCTGACATAATCCAGAGTGCTTCCTTTTAATCAATCCTGTAGCAGCTACAGCACCTTCCCCCACAACTGATCACACACAGAGCTTGTATAAAATAATTTTCCTCATAAAAATTGTAGGCTTGGTTAGGAAGGCATCTTGGCTTTAACCCTAATTCTAACCTTAGTTCTAGATTTCACTTTCCCACTCAAAATACCTGCAAGGTTTTGGAATCAAATCCAATCTAAAAAAAATATAAAAGTTGTTTTTGGCAAGTCCAATTAAATTTGAGTTCTTTTGCAGATATAAGTTGAATCAAGTCACATTTTACAAATATTAAAATGCCCATCAATTTGCAAACAAATCCAGTATTTTCTGTGTTACAAGGACAAGGCTCTTCTGCTCTTTCCTCTGTCAGATAAAAGAATTAGAAGCACACAGAATCATTTACTAAAAAGGCAGGCTGATTTTAGCTGATCACATCTGAAAGACTTGGTTTATGGAAAATAAATGTCTAATGAGAAAAAAAAAAAGAAAAGAAAATTACCAGCACTAAGAACCTGCCAGGATAACAACACTCATCCAAGCAGAGAAAACTGCACTCAGACTCACAGGAATATTTTTAGAATAATATCCTCTCCTCTTTTCAGATTAATTCAAATCAGCTAAGGTTTCAATTCTTGTAAGTGAGGCAATTTCAGTGCATTTGCTTTGAAAGTGATTCACCCCTCAGACAGCAAAGGCAGATCTGATGGCAATTAGTGACTTTGAGGGTGATTAAGATCCCTGACGTGTGCCACGTGCCCACAGCAGCCTCTTTCTGCCACATCTGCTCACTTCAGAGAACTCTTGTGCTGTAAGAGCCTGACTGGTTCGGGCACAAAGAGATCTTAAACCTCATCCCAATCCAGGGCAGGGACATGTTCCCTTCCCTTGGACAGGAAAATCTTTCTTCTTCCTTTCCAAAACACAGTTACCAACCATGAATAACTTCCCTAAGGATCTAAACTTGGGACTTCTGGCCAGGAAAAGTGAAGTTTCTCAAGATGACACGTTCCCTCAGACTGCTTTTCAGACAGTCAAATTTCAATTTTTTTTTAAATTTGCTTTTCAAATTTCAATTTTTGAAATTCCTCAAGTTTTCTAGTATCTATAAGACACAGATTTAAATTAATATTTTAAAAGTGTAAGCACCAGACAGTGGCCTGTGAGCATTTTCATGTGGTTTCTGGGGATGGCTTAATGGCTAAAAAGAGCTCTGTGGTTCACTGAAAAAGCACTTGTGTATTTTTAAAAAGAATTTATGTAGCAGTGCCTGGTGTGGAAGGAGCTCCAGTTAAAAACAGATCCATCTCCTGCCGACAGATGGAATTAGGAAAGAACAGAAACTTCCTCCAGGACAGTTTCTGTTCATCCACAGAGACAATCAGCCAGAATTGTTCAAAATTCATGGGCAATTACCCACATTAACAGCTCCAGTGTGGAGGCAAGGATAGAAACAACATTTATGTTGGGAATTACATCAATGTAAAGCAAACATCCACTCGACAGCATCAGAAATAAAGGAAGTGGGGAACAGCAAAGTGCAGAAATTCTGGAAATCTCCAGCAGAGCCAGCTCTTAGAAGCTCAAAAGCAGAGATGTTGGAAGAGTCCTTAGCAGAAGCATTAATGAGAATAATCTGTTTATGTGGTGGCTGAGCACTAAGGGCAAACAAACCAAAGAAATCCCCCAAAAAATTCCCCCACAAGGTGTTTCAATTCTTTGCAAAAACTATAAAAATGAAAACATTGCATAGTGAAGGATCTGACATAAATTAAGGTTATTTTAGTTCTTCTTTCCAGAAGCTTCCACAATGCTTCCATGTTTTGGAAACTGATTTTTTATGCTCTCTTGTCACAGTCTGAAAAAAAATTAAACTTATCTCCATTGGAGAAAACTCTGCATATCAACATCCATGCATGGAGAAATGGGAGTATTTTCACCAGGAAATACTGGCTTTGATTGCTTTAGAAAATGGAATCTGGTTTATTTATTTGTCATCAGTCACGGATGTCACCTTTTAGGTTTTGGATTGTGTTCTGCTCACAACAGAAAAGTTGGAGGGGCTGGAAGGAGGATGATTTGCTTCCACCAGAGATTCTGTCTCTACCCTTTGTATCCCTGTGTGGAAAATCTCAGGCTAAATTGAAAGACACCAAAGAAATGAATGACAAGGAAATTTTGGCTTGTCCTGTGACTCAATTCCATACCCATGACCATGATAACTTTAGGCTGACAGTGCTTCCTGGCAGCTACCCCCAAACCATGCAAAGAGATTTAAACCACAGATGGAAGCAGTGAGTTCCATCTCAGTATCATCAAAGGATGATTTCCCACATCAAAAATTCATCTTTTCATATTTAAACTGATGGACTAAAATAGCATTTTTAAAAGGCATTTGTAATGACACTTCCTCAGTCTTATTCCCTTGGTTAAGGGAGGTTTATTAAATATATGCACTGCCATAACAGATTTATTTTTTGGTGTTAAAATGATGTTCAAACTGTTTCCAGGTTGCCCACCTCATTCCTTCCTCCCCTTCCATTCTTAACGAGACCCCTAAAGGATGACCACAACCCTTTTTAGTGTTTTACCCCATAAACTCATTTATTCAGGGCCTGAATTTCACCTTAGGGGAGCAGTGCAATAGCAGAGTGACCTACACGGAGAGGAGGTGGAATTCCCATCCTGGAAGCTTCCTAAAACTTCCCAAAGCCAGGGCTGGCCAGCTCCAGGAGGGGCAGGAATGTTCCTGGGACAAAATCTGGATTCAGTGACCTTTCCACGAGTTTCCTTTTGCAGAAACCACAGCATTTCTGCCTGGAAAAGCTAGAATTAGGAGCTCAGGGTGGAAAATCCCAGCTCCAACAGCATCTCCAACGCTCTGGGAGGTGGGAGACAGGGAGTGAGCAGAGTTTTCTGCCTCCAGCAGGTTTCTGGATGTCTGGGAATGTTCAGTTGAGCGTTTACACAAAACCTTTGTCCCTCAGCACTCTGCTTCCTCCCTGTTCCAGAACCAAGGAGCTTCCAAACAGCAAAACTCCCTTTTTTTCCCCCCCTGCTGCTTATGGTTAATGTATATTCAGCCCTTGTGACACAGCAGAGCCTTTGAAGGGTTGAAAGCTGCTCCTTATCTCCACTGGTTTATCTTTACTACGCAGTTTCTCTGACAGCAGCGTTTTATCCCGTTCCAGAAAAAAACCCCTGGCTGGAAGCACAAAGAAACACTGAGATTATTTATAAAAGAGAATAAATCTCCCCATTTATCAGCAGAAGGGCCTGCCACAATCTGCAAGACAGACAGCAGGCAACTTCAGTGCCAGAAGCCAAGGTCTCAAGGGCTTTCTGAAGCGACTATTTTGAGATTTCTAGGGAAATTTTGCCACATCATAAACCTCTAAGAGTGTCATTTCTGTTAATGTTCTCAGGAACTTGGAATTAACTTTTCCATGTAAATGTGCTTGACCTGTGGCTAAAAAATTGGCCACTTAAATGGGCAGGTTGGGCATTTGCCTACACTTAAAGAGATTTCCCAGAGGTACTTGGCATGTTGAAACTATAATGGGAATTTTATATGCCCATCCCAGAGCTCCATCTCTCAGAACACCCACCTGACTGTCCAAAAAAAAACCAAAAAACAACCCACCAAAACCCAACAACAACAACAAACCCACCAAAAAAAAAAAAAAAAAAAAAAACAAAACCAAAAACACCAAAACCAAAAAACCACAACTAAACAAAAAAAACCCCAACCAAAAAAAACCACCACCCAACCAAATAAAAAACAAAACCACCACCCAACAACAACAAAAAAAAACCATTGGAGACTGACTAGCAAAGATACCATAATATCCATTATACCACTATTCATTGATTTATGTTAAAGGCAGCAGCAGAAAATTTGCCTGTATTAAATAGTTCATGTTTATCTAGCAATGCCATGGATCCACTGATAACAAAGCAACCCCTAAGGACAGAAACAACCCCAAGAGATGAAGAACCAGCAGAGGTTGTCCAAAGCCAAACCCAACGTGGAGTCAGAGCTCAAACCCCAATGCAGCACTCCTGGTCGTGGAATATCAAACTGAACCTGCCTGAACTCACATTCCTGCAGCCTGGCCTGAGGGAAAGGGGATGGGGTGAGCTCACTATAAATTCATTTATAAACTCATTTATAAATGCACAAACGTGGCTGGGACCCACCTGCCCCCTCCTCCAGCTCCAGGAATGCTGAGGATGTTCTTAAGGTGAGGTTTTGCACCTAAGATTTGCTTTGCAGATATTTAATTTGAGACTACGAAACATGGGCTTCATTTTCCACTCCCACAATCTACAGGTGCACAGCTTGACATTGAGCGTGCTCAGTCAGAATAGCCACATAAATATAAATATAAATATAAATATAAATATAAATATAAATATAAATATAAATATAAATATAAATAGAAATAGAAATAGAAATAGAAATAGAAATAGAAATAGAAATAGAAATAGAAATAGAAATAGAAATAGAAATAATAGAAATAGAAATAGAAATAGAAATAGAAATAGAAATAGAAATAGAAATAGAAATAGAAA
>VZUI01049264.1:0-12498 GCA_013401135.1 Cettia cetti | reverse complement strand
CAGCGAAGCCAGCGACAGCCAGGCAGAGCCGGAGCAGCAGCGGCAGCAGCAGAAGCCAGGCCGGAGCCGCCTGCCCCTGGGGGGGGGGAAGCAAAGGGGGGGAAGTGCTGCGGGGAAAGGCCGCCGCCGCCAGACACAACAATCTCACGATCTGGGATACAGAGGCACCGTCAACCCAGGACAGCCCCTTTGCCTCCTCTTGAGAGGTAAGGTGTATTTCCCCCTGGCCTTCCTGGAGAAGGCTGGGTCCTTTTTTGACCACAGGGAAGAGGACCTTGCCAAGAGCTACTCTGGGATGGCACCCAATGAAGCTAGAGTCTGGATTCCTGGGACAGACCACTGCGTATCACTAGAAGTGGTTCCACAGGTTGTTGGGAAGGATTCCTGAACTGGAGAACCAGTCCTCTAGAGAGGACAGATTGTGCCTTCTGTGAAGGTTTTTCCCTCATTGTCTGATCTGCAGCTGGGATCCTCCATTGCTGACAACTCCCTTCGTTTCTCTGGCACCTCTGTTTCCACCAGCAGGGTCAAGGCAAGCATCTGCAAGCTGTTCTCCCTGCCAGTGGGGAAGGTGCTGGTAGTATGGCCAGTCGGGCTCGTCACCACCCGCAGCATTTGCCATTGTTGCTTCCCCCACCTCGGGATTCCCAGCTCACCTGGACCTCTGAAGACACAGGACCCTGAATAGCTCTGGTGTGCTTCAGTTCCTCCTCAGGAGAGCAAGCAAGCAGTGCAAGCCAGCCTATCCTTGCTCACGCAGCTTTGCACCACATTTAAAGGGGCAGTCCTCTTTTGTTTACAACCTGCAAAGCACTGCCAGATTGCCGCACTCTGTGCACAGTGCTTCTCTGCTCAAAGTACCACCGTGCACAGTACAGCTTCACAAGGACTAAAGATCCAGAGAGACATCCTCACATGGAAAAATGTGCCCAGACAAAAACCTGTCCTGCATGTCCCCTTCTCATGGCCCAGATTGTGGTGTTGTGTGAATGCCTTGGGCATAGAACAACTAATCCAGCAAGTGCTTCTCTCCTGACACATTTTGCTGAGCCAGAGCTACATGAACAGTGTGGACTCCGCAAAACAAAAAGAATATGCATGTACCTAAAGAGGAGGAAAAACTGTGCTCAACACACAGTGGTTGTGTGTAGTATGCATGCTTTAAAATGGCAAAGCTGAATGCCATGGCTGGGCTTCAGTTCTGTCCGAATTACATACAATGAAGAATGAAGCGTTAGTGTGTGAGCAGTCACTGGTGCTGTTCCTTTTGAATCCTGATTCTATGAAACTGAAGACTTAGGAGGGAACCTAGAGCTGAGAAGGAAAGTGCCTGTAGCAGGGTGTGTGCTCATAATTTGATGGATGCTGTTGAAATTGTGGGCAGCAAGATCTTTCTCAGCTGGCACTTTTGTGAGCTCTGTTTTTTCCAGATATTTTCAAGTTGGTTAGAGGATTCTAGGACAATGAAAAGCTTTGTTAAGGCAAAGGAGTTTGTATTTCCCTTTGAATTTGGTGCACAGAAGAGTATGTAGTTAGAAGGGGAAGATCAGGGAAATCTTTTTGTGCTGGCACTGTAAATTCGAGAGCAGGGACATTTGCAACTTGGATCTGCCCTCGAGGTAGATTCGAGCTGTAGCCGGGGTTTTCCTTCTTTTGTGAGTCGACAGCGCCATCGTGTGGTTATTTTTATGTGTGCCAAGGGAAAAGGCAAGCGCTTTCCTAACCCGGCCCCATTGGTGTGCAGGGCAGAGCAGGGAAGAGCTCTGCTGTGCATTCTGGCTCTTGGAAACTGAAAGAATGTGTTCCTGCATGCAGTGGGGAAAGAGGAATAATTTCATTGTTACCTGAGCAGTTTATATGATGCCAAAAAAAGGCAATTGCAGTGCGGCTTCTCCTTTTTAGAAAGTTTTTTGTGTGATCAGCTGCTCAAGATGTAACTCTCACGCACTGAACTGCATCCACCTCTCTAGAAATCTGCACTTTCTCTCCAACTCTATGTACCATCCTAACCTCTCACTCTTGCCGATCCCAAACCCCTTCAAAAGGTCCAGCAGCTGCTTGCAAAGAAAAGGTTGTACAACACAAAGCCAGGGCTGGCATTCATAGACCCTTTGCATTCTGTAATCTAGACAAAATGCACTAGTGATTCGCACTTTCCTTCTCAACTATATATATTTAGCATCAGTACATTTTCTTAAAGTGACAGAGTCATTTGTTATAGCTAAGTGTTTCCAGCTGTAGTTCAGACTGAGCGATGAGCCAGGACAAGAAGGCATTTGCTGCCCTACCCTCTCCTCTGTGAAACCCAATGTCTGCAGTTTAATCACTACCAATGTTGCTGAGTCCAGGCAGCAAGAGATCACACAGATGGAAGTGCCAGGACAAAAGACGTTCTTCATGTACCTCTTTCTCTTAGCAGTGTTTATGTTGTGCACAATGCACTGCAGCTCTGTGTCTTCTTTTCTAGATAGACTTGTTGTCAGTTTTTTCACTGTCACATCCTCATAGCAAAAGTCCAGAAGCTGTGCCTATAGATAAAGTCTATAGAAGTAACAGCCAGTGCAGAGCTTATGTGGGCCTTGCCTCATTTAAGCCACATCAGACTCACTTGTGTACTTTATCGTTCTTCCACTGCATCTATCATGGTGTTGTTTGGATCTCAGAGCCTACAAGGTTAATGCAGTTGTTTCCACAGAGGGCAGGAAGAGGAACAGGTGGCAGCACAGCTGCTCTCATTGAACTTCCTCCCTACAACTGCTACTGTGAATTCAGCTGGCAGGCCGATGGTAGTCATGCATGTCTTGCACCCTGTAAGTAGGCTGCACATACCAGCCCGGTGCTCTGCAGCTTCGTTCTTTGCCTTTTGCAACCTCTTGCACTTTCATTCTCCCGGAAGTGAATCATCATGTACTTAAGCCATAGAACACTATGACAGCAGTGAAGTGCTCCCAAACATTGCTTCTGCTGAAACACACCTGGCCCATGCACTTTCCTTCTAAACATTATTTATAACATCATTCTGCCTTTCTTGCTTGAATCTAAACGGAAAGCTTCTCAGCTACATCTTGCACAAAGAACTGCATCCAGACATCAAGCTTGCCTCTGAAACATGCATTGGCACCATATTCAAAGGGCAGTCCTCTTTCTTTTACAACATATAAAGCACCACCAGATCGCTGTGCTCTTTGCACAGTTCTTCTCTGCTTGAATACCACTGAGCAAATTACAGCTTTGAAAGGACTAAAGACATGGAGAGACACCTACAGAAAAAATGTACCAGGACAAAATCATGTTTTTCATGTCCCCTTTTGGTTGCCCAGATTGTATTGCTGTGTTGAATGCCTTGGACATAGAACAACTTATCTAGAAATGGGCTCCTGCCACATTTCACTGAGCCAGAGCTAGATGGACAGTCTAGACTCTGTGAAGCAAAAAGGATAGGAGTGTACTTAAAGCTGAGGAAAATCAGTGCACAACACACAGTGGTTCTGTGCAGTATGCGTGCTGTAAAGCAGCAAAGCTGAATGCCATGGCTGGACTTCAGTTCTGTCTAGATCACCTAAGGCAAGGAATGAAGTGGCAAGGGCACTGGGCTTGCTTGAGCAGCATATTGAATTTCAAAGGTCCAGCAAAAGCTCATTCACAATTGGAGTCAGCTGGGCATGCTCTTGCTGCTTGAAAAAGTAACATGCGGCTGTTGAACTTCATCTCAAAATGTGGCGATAGTCTCTTTCTTACATCTTCAGTGTTGCAGAATCCTTTACCTCAGAATCACACCAAATACTCCAAAATCACAGGAAATCACTGCAAGATTGGCATTGGCACCCTCAAAAACCTGCGTATCACTCAAACGCCCCCCCAAATCTCCACAGAATCACCCCCAAATTGCCCAAAAAAATCACTGCAGTTGCCCCAAAAATCACCCCAAAATCACCCCCAAATCACCCCAAAAATGCCCTAAAACCCCCCAAAATGGCCATAAAAAAGACCCCCAAACTCACCTCAAAATCCCCCAAACTTGCCCCAAAAGCCACTCAGGAGTAACTCCCAAAATAACCACAAATTCAACTAAAAATCACCTGAAAATTGACTTTGGCACCCTCTTAACCCCTCCCCCATCGACCCACCAATCATCCCAAAAATCACCACAAGACCCCTTAAAAATCACCCCATAAAATCTCCCCAAAGTCCTCCCCAAAGCACCCCAAAAAATCTCCCCAAAGTCCTCCCCAAGGCACCCCAGACTCACCCTAAAGTTGGCTTCAGCACCCTCAAAAGCCCCCCAAAATAGCCCTATAATTTCCACAAATAACCCTAAAATCATCCCCAAATCATTCCAAAATCACCCACAATCACCCCAAAAAGGGCTCTGGCACCCTCAAAAACGGCCCCCAAAATTTTGCCAAAATAATCCCATTAGAATTAGCACAAAGTCCCTGTATGTTCTAATCATAAACTTCCTCTAAAACAAATATTTCAACACCCCCCAAAACCCCTCAAATAGATATTTAAAATAACTACTTTTAAGACTTCAAACAATTTAACACCTTGCCTAAACTATCAAAAAAACCATCTGCAATGAAACGTCAAAAAAAAATCCCCAAAACAACAAATACCAATTACCACCTCAACAATACACTGCCAACAATACCAAACAACTCAAAATACTATAATTCACATCCACAAAATAATTCATTAACTAAAAAAACCCAAAGAATAATCAACAAAACCCACTCATCCTGTAACAATCCCTTTTAACCTACATGCAAACCTATATAAAAAAAAATTACTATAAACTACGGTGCCTTAAATAAAATTACTCCAGCATTAAACACTCTGTAGCAAATGTATTAAAACTCCAATACAAGCTAAAATTCAAACCAACAAAATAATACACCACTATTAACATTACCAATATTTTTTTCTCTAACAAAATACAAGTCTCAATTTACCTTCACCTAAAAAAATACTATACACCTAAAACCAACGCCCCCCACAAAAAACCCACAATCCTACAATCTATCATAAACTAATCCAAACTACACTAAAAAACCCCAACTCCTTATCTTCAATACATCAGCATCATTATATAAAAACCCCATGACAAGACAAATATTTTTAAAAAATCATCCAAATTCTCCTAAAAAAATGATTTCACCATCCAAAAAAAAAAAAAAAAAATCAAAAAGCCTTCTCAAAAAATCCAATTCCTAAAAAAAAAACCAAAACAAAACCCACAAAATTGCCACCAAAATCATCAACAAAATCACGTCTCCACCAACCAACAAGAAAACCCCATAAATTTTCCTAAATACCATAAACTTTAAAAAAAAGCATATTCCTAAATATACCCAAATTATAAACCCTCCCTACCTAGTTACCAAAAACCCCCAATTTCCCATAAAATCCTAAACAACAAACTTACACCCAAATAAAAAAATCACTCATACAACAGCCCTTGACTCAATCAAAACAAAACCAAAACTAAAAACTGCACTCTACTCTACAACCTTCAAAAATTTTAACAAAAACCTTTAACAAAAAATACCTAACAAAACTCAAAATCAGCCACTACAATTCTAAAATCCAAACTACAAAAAGTCCCAAACCAACTACACCCCAACAACAAAATTTCTTAACAACCAATTAAAACATCCAAACCACCTCAAAAATAATCAACATTATAACACCACCCCTCCCAACACCCCGACTACCAATACTAAAATAAATGTTCAAAACAAAAATTCCCTCTATGCAACACACCACCAATACCACATAAAACAAATTACTCTTATCACACAGTGAACACATATCAAAAATATAAATTGCCCTAAAATCTTTAAAATAGTTACAAATTAATACAAAAATAAAAGCTTTAATCTCACTAACAAAAAAAAAAAAATAATCCCAAACCAAATAACACAAACTTTCCAGGGAAGTTTGGCTCATTCTGTGCCTTCTTTGGGGGTGAGGGAAAAAGGCTGAGGGGGATGGGGTGGAGGCTCGGGGGCTCAGATGTCATTTGGGGCGCCCCAAAGTCCCTAGGGGAGAGAGCCACACTGCGACGGAGGAACAGGTGAGTGGGAATGAGGAGAGGTCATGCTGGGTTGCCCTCCTCCAGAGAGACCCAAAACTGCCAGAAAATTCACAAGGAGGGGCTGGTATAGAATACTAAAACCTGTCAAGTTTTTATAGGTGTTGGCAAAGAATAGGAATTTATCTCTAAATCCATTTGGGAAGAAACCCTCTCTCTATCCACTCTATTGTAAACAGGAATGTAGGACACTCAATTAGTAGTTTTGAAAATCATGCCATAACATTTTTATCTAGAAATCACACAGAATTACAGAAAGAATCATAAGGTTAGAAGAGACTTCCACCAGGATCATCAAGTCCAACCCAACTCTAACCTCAACTAAACCATGGCACCAAGCACAGCATCTAGTCTTTTCTTAAACACATCCAGAGATGGTGAATCCACCACCTCCCCAGGCAGATTATTCCAGTACTTTATTACCCTTCCTGTAAAAAACTTTTTCCTATTATCCAGCCTATATTCCCCTTGGCACAGCTTGAGACTGTGTCCTCTTGTTCTGTCAGCTGCTGCCTGAAGAAAGAGACCAACCCCACCTGACTACAACCACCTTTCAGGAAGCTCTAGAGAGTGACAAGATCACCTCTGAGTCCCCTTTTCTCCAGGCTAAACGACCCCAGCTCCCTCAGCTGTTCCTCATAGGACTCGTGCTCCAGGCCCCTCATCAACCTTGTTGCCCTCCTCTGGACACGCTCAAGCATCTCAACATCCTTCCTAACCTGAGGGGCCCAGAACTGGAGACCAATCAAGTGCCCTGAAACCATAGGAACAGATGCTGGGGCTGAAGGGAATAAAAAGGGCTTTATGGCAACTTTTCCCTCCCTTCTCTGCCTGTCCCCAAAGGGCGGTGCGCTCCCAGGCTGAGCTTGGCGGAGTGCTGCCACCTTGTGGACAGAGAACGGTACTGCCGCTATCCCCCCAGCCAGCGCCCTGCCCCCCTCTGCTGGGTGACGCAATAGCTGGGTGACAGCAGTGCCTGTAAATAGAGGGGAGGGGTGAAGGAGCGTTAGGACTGCAAAGGGACGTCGCTGGGCTTGGACAGGGGCCACGGCGGTACGAGAAGCAGCTGCTGTGTGGGGCACTGACTGAGGAGAATGACAGCAGCGGGGCCAGTTCCGGCAGGCAGTGGAGGTGCGGTCAGAACGCGCCATGGGCCGTGGGCTGGAGGCCGGGGGTGGCGGGTGGGCGAGGTCAGAACAGAGCTCAAGAAGATGGAAATAACTTTGGTATAATTTTCTTATGGCTCTAAGGAAAAAAAACCAAACCCAAAACCAAACCATTAGTGTGTAAGCTGAAAGTGTGGTTTTATATGCTGACAGTTCACTTGCCAGCAAGTGCTTCTCTCCTGCCACATCTTGCTGAGCCAGAGATACATAGACAGTTTGGACTCTGCGAAGCAAAAAGGATA
This sequence comes from Cettia cetti, assembly GCA_013401135.1. Lineage (NCBI taxonomy): Eukaryota > Metazoa > Chordata > Aves > Passeriformes > Sylviidae > Cettia > Cettia cetti. The sequence continues at coordinate 4,996 of VZUI01049264.1, read as the reverse complement.
TGAGTGTGCTTAAAGCTGCAGAAAAACTGCACAACACACAGTGGTTGTCCAGAAACATTGGTTTCATGACTAAGACAGTCTTAGTTACTTGACATATTTTGGCCAAACTCAGTTAAAAATGGAGTGTACTTAGAGCCTTGAACAGGTAACAAGATGTTGTTACCAACTGGAATGGATCAAAAATGGCTTGAAAGGATGTTTTCCCATCTGTTTTCACTAAAATCTGACTACAATTGTGCATCATAAGAAGCATATGGAATGTACATGTAAATCTTTACTATGTTAAGGAGAGTAACATAATTGAGCACTTTTGAATGGCTGAAATGGTTACTCTAGCTACTTTTGCTTGTATTTTTTGAAATTTCAGGCCTTTGCAGCTGGGGAAACTGATCCTGGGATTTCTAGGTGGCTCCGTTATTCTGAATTGTTTGTTAATAAAAGAAGAAAATGCTACAGGATGTTCTGAAATTTTTAATTTTTAGCTTTTGTCAGATGTTTGCCATTCTAGAGAGTTGCTAGTCTATTACTTACCTTCCCTTGGGAGCTCTGATGTGTTCAGAAAGAAAATAACAAGTTTTGCAATTTCTGTGTCAGTTATTTTTATGAGGAATGTTAAATGTTTGATGAAGTGAGCAGTATTTTCAGTTTTCAAGGGTCAGTATGATGATTATTCTTAATATATTACATGATCAATAGTATCACATCACATACAACAACGAGATTAATTTGTATATGTGTTATGAATAAAACCTCGAAGCGGGGGGCCGTCCCTGGTGTTGCCATGACCCTGGGAGGTAGTTTGGGTCCCCGATGCTGCAGCTGGCGGGGGCAGGTTCTCAGCCCCTGTGCCACAACCACGGGACATGGGTAGCCTGTGGGTGGCTACAGGGGGGTGGAATCTGCCCCCTGCAATCTGCCTGTCCCATTTCCCACAGAGGAGGGGGCGGGCCAGGATGCGACATTGCTCCCTGCAAAAGACAAGAGTGCCCTGCAGGGCAGGCACTCTGTTGCATAGCAACTGTCCTGTCTGTGTGGGGGTTCCACCGCATTTTACTAACTTTGAAGCTGCTGAGCCTAATCATCTGCTAAGGGTTTCTCATCTGTTGCGTAGTGACAGTCCTTTCTTTCAGAGATCACCTTCACACCCCTAGGCCAGCTGGCACCAGAGGAAGGCATAGGCTAATGAGACTGACCCTTGGCATCTTGGGAGCATTTTTTTTTGAAACAAACACCCCCAAAATGCAATCCGTCACAGTGAGAGGGAACCAGACGATGCCCTGGTGAACAAAGAAGGAGATGCACCCCTGAGCTTAATTTGAAGACTCACCATGACTTCCAAAGAATGAGCCCAATATGGGGATGGGAGAGGAAGTTGACCTGATCAGAATGCCTTCTGGTATTCCTGTGAGGACAAAGATACAGAATATATGGTTTGCTGACAGCGATCTCGTTTTGCTGCACTATCCTCAACTGCTCCAGGTTGTGGTGGTCTTGTGGAAAACTCCTGCCGAGCGCTCCCTCTAAAGCTGATCTTTTCAATACAGAACTGAATATTAATAAAGACATAAGCCCTGTTCTCTTCATATGGATGAAATATTGGCTAGTCTACGTTTGTATTTGACCCAGAACTATTGTGGACAAGAAAAATATCCCGTAATAAATATTTTGTAGTCACTGCCTTTCATGTGTAGCACAGGATTAATTGTACAGTTCAATGAAAAGATTGAAAAATAAGTGAGAAGATTATCTCAAGAAATAGATAATCAGGATAATGTATCTTGGAGCTAAATCTACCTGAGAGTAATGCATGTACTAGAGAAAATAATATTGCAATATGCCTTGATTACCATCTGCTTGATTTTAATTAATTTCCTTAATTGGAGAACCATGCATTTTATGGTGCACCCTCAAAAACCCCCCAAAATAGCCCTATAATTTCCACAAATAACCCTAAAATTTTCCCCAAATCATTCCAAAATCACCCACAATCACCCCAAAAAGGGCTCTGGCACACAAAAACACCACTAGTTATTGCAGTCTTTCTCTACTTCACCAATTCTCCTGGTAGACCCACTGCCTGTCTGATTTATAAAGCCTAATCTCGATAAATATGGGCTGTTTGGCAATTACTCAAATTAATTACATGTGAAGAAACATTCCAAACTTGTAATTTAAGTGCAGTAAAATTCTAACTGTGAATAACTCAGCTCACATGGATATAAGAGGGAAACCTCCACCAGAAATGTAATTAGAAAACAGCCCAGTTGAAGCCAGAATCAAAATTAAAGTGAAATGTACCATTTGAGTAAATGCTTTAGAGATAATGGCTTTGAGCACAGGGATGGAAATTAGTCTTCTTACTTCAGATCAAAAAGGTAGTATAATATAAAAATAACTTATCAGGTAAATAATAAAATATTTAAGCCACAAAATCGAAACATCAATCTCAGAGGATGAATTTATTCTACTTGTAGCTCTATTGAGATCGAACTTAGTTACAGACAAAATAAAATTGGCTCAGTGATTTAAACTAGAATTTCTTCACATTAAATGTCCCTTTTTTCTGCAGAATAATGGAATAGATCCATCAAGGTATTTCTGTCTTGTGGCTTAATCTTCTTTTGGATATAGTCCATCACAGTTCAGCAAGGTACCTTTTCACAGATTCTCATTTCTCTGGCTGAAGCCCAAGAGTGTCCTGACCAAGGTGGGGGAGTGGCTCTTACCTGAATTATCACCTACCTCATTTTTTCAAGATTAATTTTATGCCACGTATTGGAGTTGTTTTGAAATGGAATCAAATTTACCTGTATTATGTGTTCCTGTCTTCAAAAGCAAACTGTGAACTCAGGGCAGTTCCTGGGGTGGGAGGAGGAAGCAGGGGTTCAGACAGAGAGCTCCAGAGGTTTCCTGTTTGCCTGGGAGGAAAGCAGTTCGCAGCACTGCAGCCACGTACTGTCCCTGCAAACATCTGCTGCCATTATTCATTTGAACACCTCTGCTAGATGTACTTTGAGATCTAATCTGTTAAGTGACACATTTCTGAAAGTTTGAAATGCATAAAACACCCTCTAACTACAAGTCCCCATTTGTAGTTTGCAGAGTAGAATATCATAGATACGGTAATAAAAACATCAGCCTGCTGCAGAATTCTGCACAACCCTTTCAGTGCATTTGACCAATACCTTACTGAACATGAGATCAAGTTTCCCTGCATGGTTTTGATCCTCCATTCTTTAATACTGCTATTAGATTAACGAATTTTGTAGTGACTAAGATTAACTTGGATGAGAAAGACAAAAATAGTTCAATTTACAGCATGTGCAAGGCTTGGAAGAAGTATCAGACAAGAAAATTCAGGAAAATAATCAGCCAGAGGGCAACTGAAATGGGCTTCATTTCCAAGGAGAGAAACTGAAGCACAGGTGAATACCCAGCCTGCCATACACATAGAGGGGAGGGCCTTTTTTTTCTGCAGTTGTGTCCCTGACTGAGGTGAGACTTTCTGGAAGACCTGGCATGTACATGATTGCAATATTTCCACTGCAAAGTACGTACCAAGTGTTTTTTCTATAGTTGTTAATAAACCAACAGAAAAAATATCTCCAGTGCACTCTTAGGGTCACAATTTCTTGTTGCTTTGGTAGAATGTGTTTGGAGGCTTTCCTGTGCAGGTTTGAATTTCTCTGCAGATATTCTACTGTCTATATATATGAGGTCTATACATTTGTTTTAAACTGAGTTTAATTAAAGAAATGATGTTTATTTTGACTCTTGATGTGCTTTCTATGCTACTCTCATACTCTAAATCATTTCATTCGTGTGTTGCGTATGTTTGCCAGTGGCACTAATGACTGAGTGTCGTTCCTGTAAAGTAACTTGAATGGAGCTCTTTGAATGTGTCGAAATGTTTTTAATTATTCGGTATCAAGAAAACTACAAGGATATGGGAAATTGATCATTGGAAACAAAATACCTGATTCAGGGAGAAGGACTGGTTTGACTCAAAACTAACCATCCAGGCTGGGCTTTTGAGATGTTCTCTGATAATCTAGTTACACTATTTGACAGTACCGTCTGTGATTTTATGAATTTATTTAACCTCTTGGTGTCATGCTTAAATGCAAAGGCTGAGCCTGGACCTCTGCCTCTGAGGACTTGTCACCTGAGGTAAAAACCCAGGGTCTCCCAGGGAACAGACAGTGTGCCAAATGATAGTGTTGGCATGTGTTATTTCTCTCTTTATCCAAGTAGATGGGCTCCCCTTGCTGAAGGTATCTCCATGTAATCATTTTGCTCTAACTGCTGCATGAAAACTGTGTAACCTGTGGATTGCATATCCAGGAGCACTGGGAGCAGCACAGAGAGCATGGGAAAGGGTTATGTAAATTATATGAACTATATGACTGTATAAAAATAGATACTGATATGGTAATGAGTTTGCAGAGAAGACCTAACATGTGGACATAATGATGAAATGAAATTTTTCACATAGTTTTTAAAATGAAAAAAATGACACTAATCTCGTTTGTCCTGTGCCTTCATTTTTCAGGGTAATACTGACACTCACTAAAGTAATATTTTGTTTGATTTAAGAACAAACCTCCTGTAAGACTGGGCTTACTCCGTGTTCTGCTGATTTCATCACTGAACCAAATGAAGTTGTCTAATATCAGCTTGAGTATTGTATTACAGCTGCACTGTAATGTATGTCCACATATCCCTTTGTGGCTGTTCACAAAAGATGTACTTGAAAACTTTTTTGGCAATAATCAATTATTTTTATGTGAACTTTTAAATTTTTGTTGTGGTGGTGTGAAAAGTTTATGTTTCTTGTAAGTTATAAATTCAGTTATATGTAACCCCAATGGACTGCTCCATGTACCCCTTTTTTGTTTTCCCCGGTTGGTTTGTCCCTAGATCCTCCCCACTTGTCATTCCCCATTACCTCCTCCCCTTCTCCTTGTCACTCCAACCCAGGCCATTCCTCTCCTTC
>VZUI01049260.1:0-28428 GCA_013401135.1 Cettia cetti | reverse complement strand
CCCTGGGGACTGTGCCATCCCACCCTCAGGGCTGTGCCATCCCACCCTGGGGACTGTGCCATCCCACCCTGGGGACTGTGCCATCCCACCCTCGGGGCTGTGCCATCTGCCTCCACCGACACATCCATGGGCTCAGGGAGGTGAAAGGAGGCCCTGCAGAGCCCTTTCTTCCACAGCACACATCAGTGACCGTAACATCCCTCTGCACATTTGCAGAATTTCCCCCCTATATTACAGAGCTGGTAACGTTTCAGAGAAACCTGTATGTTAAATGTTAAGACTGTGCACACTATCTGTAGGATTCAGCCCCAGAAGCCTTCTTGGTATTCCTATGTATCAACAAAAACAGAAAGGAAATAAGTAAAAAGAATAAAGGAAAAATTAAAAAGTATATAAAGCTGTGTTAAACTCAAAAACAGTTCAGAGGGGAGAGAGCTGAGGATGGGATGGTGCTGGGAGGGCATTCAGGCTTGCCGTGCTGCTGCTCACAGACTCCCCTCTTTGAAGGAGACATGAAAGGAGACATCGCAACATGACAGTGGCAAACTCTGCGGCTCTGTTGATTTTTCCAGCCCCCTGCCTCGCCGCCCTGTTCTTTGAACCCGCAGAGTAAACAGGTGCGGCTCCTGTGGCTCCGGGGGCAGGAATGTGCTCCCAGGGGAGCGCTGGGGGCACGGGAAAAGCCCCTGCTCCCATCCTGGAGAGCAGCATGAGGCAGTCAGAGCACTTGGGCTGAAAAGGAGAGAGAGAGAGAGAGAGAGAGAGAGAGAGAGAGGAGCAAAAATCATGAAAACCTTCCACAGAGGAAGATCTTGTGAGTGAAAGGGACCCCAGGAGTTGTAAGTAAACACACAGGTAATGGCTCTTCTGAGGATGGATGCAGGAGGATGTGAACAGGAATGTGACAGAGTTGTGTCGGCTTTCTACATCCCAGCAGCGCTGCTGGAGGCACAATGGCTTTAACTGGAGCACCTGGAGCTTGGCAGGAGATGAGGAACATGCTGACCAGGGCCTCAGAGGGTGTTGATTTGATTTTATTCAAATCTAACTGACCAGAAGATTTCTCTTCTCTTCATCTGCTCTCTCTCGGCAGAAACATTTATTATGCTAAGTGAAATGTTTAACCACTGGCATTGTTGGCTGTAACAGCTCATCATAAGCAGCTTTAGCATGTGCTGGGATCAGCACCCTGGGGCTGGAGATGGTTTTTTCCTCTGCCCAGTTTCTCTTCATGGCTCCTCTCGCCTCCAGCTCTGTCCCCTGCCCGTTTTACAAGTTGCAGTGCGTTAAAATAAAAGTATTAACGGCGCTTATCTGATGCATGGGAGATTGTGAGAGCAAGCTGGCAAGCAGCCAGAAGCTAATAGCAGCATAAAGCAATTTGCTGGAAAAAAAAAGAATTAACATGCTAATTGTCAGGCTGGAGAGGGTGCTGGGGATCACAGAGAAGTAAAAAAAAAAAAAAAAAAAAAAAAAAAAAAAAAAAAAGGGACATTGATTGCTCTAGATTTAAACAATAAAGGACTGAGGAAGAAAGAAAGGTTTTGAGGCAATTTTCTTCTTTTTTGTCCCGTTCTCTGCTACCCTCCCCCAGCTCAAAACCTCCAGCCAGAGCCTCAGGCACTCGCGGGAATTTATCCGAAGATCTCTTCCTTTTTAGCATCGTGTCACCGCCAGCTGCACCACGGGCTGCGGAGCTGGTCGGCAGCACCACGCAGCCCTGCCCCTGCACGGAGCGAGCGGCGCTGCCCGGGAGCTGCTGTCGGGGGCAAAGTCAGGCGTGACAGAGCCCGCAGCCCGGCTGAGGCTCCCGAAGAACTGACCCTCGCCCCTTCCCAGGGAAGCTTTTTTGGTGTTTCTTTCTTGAACAAAGCGATATTGCTCTTTTTTTTTTTTTAATAATTATTTTTTAAATTTCTTTTTTCTCAAAGCAATGAAAGGGATGCCTGGAAATCTCAAGCAGAAAGCTCAGCGTCTTAACAGTGGCTCCAGAGAGCGCCGTTAACTGGGATTAACAAAGTCAACTAATGCTTCACCAGGATTTCAGCAGCACGGAGCCTCCCGAGGCAGAGAACCGCGACGGCAAATCCGGCCGGAGCTCAAGGCAGCAGCTGCCTCTCCACGCAGATGCCGTTTAACCCCGGATTTATGCGCATCCCACTGCTGAAATCCAGCTGGAAAGCCACGGTGCCTCCCCTCCTCGGACGGTGAGCGCTGCCAGCCCGAGCCGGGGCCGCTCCCCACCCGGAGCAGCTGCAAGAGGCTCCCCGGCTCTCCTCAGCCCGTGCGGGTGCTGCGGGGGCTCCCAGCGCATCCCGGGGCCCCCAGCGCATCCCGGGGCCCCCAGCGCATCCCGGGGCTCCCGGCGCATCCCGGGGCTCCCGGCGCATCCCGGGGCCCCCAGCGCATCCCGGGGCTCCCGGCGCATCCCGGGGCCCCCAGCGCATCCCGGGGCTCCCGGCGCATCCCGGCTGACCGGCAGGTGAGCCAGCGCGCTGCCCCAAACGAGGCGTGCCGGGGGAACCAGGGCCAGGACACGAGGTACCGGTATCATTTTTGATTAATATTTGTGGATAAATGCTGTAAATATGAGCCAAGAAGATTTAAAAGAAAGTCACCGAGCCGTGCAAGTGAATTGATTTGTTTTAGACAACATGCGGCCGGGTTGCAGCCTTTTACAAGCAGGAACATTGTTTCTTTCCTATGCCAAAGACTGACTGCGTTTGCCCTCCTGTTTTTACTTCTGCCGTGGAGGAAATTTAAGCAAGAACATGTATAGTGAATTGCTCAATTCAACCGGTGCCGCTGAAGCTCACCTCATGATTCAGACCAACACGCCCTACCTGAGCAGCACCCCGAGACCCGTGAGCTCCTCCGCCCTCTACATGTCGACAGCCAGGGTGTTAAAAGAAGGGGAAATAAATAAACCAGACCTGGTGACTTACATCATTCTGTTTTTCTTTCTGTTCTTGACTGTGACATTCATTGTGTTCTTCATAAACTGCCAGCTGAAAAATTCTTTTTTTGCTACTCTTCCTTACGACAGATCGCTCAGGGAGGCGAGGAACCCGTGGAGGACACAAGCTGTCTGACACTTCTCATTCCAGCAGCAGCAGGCACCTGTGCAATGAGGATGGGACCCCCTTTAGAGTGATGGGCAGGAGGAGAATGCTGAAAATTATGCTGTACGCCAACCTGAGTAGCTGTAAATAAAAAGCTCTGTCATGAACTGAAGAGAATGCTTTGGCAAATTTATACAGTTTGTGCAAAAAATTGCCCCGTGATTCCAGATTGAGCTCTGTGTGTATGCAAATGTCATCATCCACCCATTCAGTGTCCATACAAGGATAATTGTATTAACAACAATCTCTGATTTGGGCATCTGGTGGAGCTTGTTCCCCCATGTTTATTAAAACCAAGCATCAAATGTAAAGAAACCCAGTATATCTACCTAACAGCTCCACACTGAGATGAGTTTACTTTCCAGACCTGTTTCTCCCAGCTGCTGCTGGAACTGCTTGGTGATGCCGTGGGAGGCCTGCCAGGCAGGAGGAGAAAATGAAAAATGTTTATTTTGGCTTTTGATTGTCATTCTGTTAAGGGTGTTTTTGATGTTTGAATGCGTCATGGATCAAGTCTTAAGTTACTACTTATGTGAAACACTTATTACCTACAGAATTTATTTTCAACTTTCATAGCTGCAAAGGAAATTATTTGCCAGCATGAAACCAAAATAATCAGGGTGGAAAGAAGTGGGGAAAGAAAACGAATATATTTAATATTATGCAAATGAATGAAAGGGGTGAGCAGAGTGTTCCAAGTTTGCTACACAAAGTGGGTAAGTTTTGAAAGCCATAAAACAGCTTTATAGGAACAGTTGTTTTACAGTATCCCCACTCCTTGCTCTTCATCTAAACCTAGCCCAATTAGAAGCATGAATTATCAATATGGCAACAGCTTGATTCAGCACTGGTCACTGGCAACCCCCACCATTTCAAATTACTAACTATCTGATTTTTTTCTAAAAACAAAACAAAAAAAAAAGCTTCTGCTTAACACTGGTAGCTGACAAGCTATTTTGTAGATGCTGATTTCTTGTAAATTTGCAGTTACAGCACAATTCCAGATCAAGCTGAATGAACCCAGGAAGAGTGTCCATGACTCACAGTGGGCAAAGGGCTTTTTTTTTCTTTTCTTTTTTTTTTTTTTTTTTTTAATCAGATGGCTCAACATACAGGAGAATCACAACTATCCAGAACCACACAGTCCTAAATCCTATTTTTGCTGCTGTTTTGGGTATTGGATCATCTGAAATGGGTTCAAAGTGGTGTCAGATGCTGCTCCTTACCCTGTTCTTGACTTGCAGAGTACACCAGAGGAGCTGTATATACGTGTACATAACTTATTTCATCCAAATTAGGAGATTTTACAATGCAATGACACACACATACAGGCTTGCACTCGAGAACACAGACAAAATGTGTATATATGGGAGTCTGTTTGCAAGCTTTTTCTTTTTTAACCCAAAAATTGCACAGTTGATAACACTTCCATGTCATTGTCTTTGTTACCATGTTTTATTTTGCTCAAATAAGCTAAACTACTACATAACAGATTTCAATATTTTATTCCTTGATATGTGGCCAATATTTCCTCTGAACCAAATTTAACTGGTGTAATTCCAAGTAGTTACTCTAATGCAGAAAGCAACAATAAATGCAAGTGTATTTCTTTCAGCCCTTTTTGAATAAATTAAGTTTTATCAAATCAGGCATTTCTTATTTATTTTTAAATAATGACAGCTTGTTTTCAGCTACCAGCCATAATGAATTTGGTCTAAGAATTTCTGCTGGCAAAAGCCTCAAAACCTGACAGAGCACACGTTGCTTTGCACTCTTTATTTAAACATTCAAGTATAGCTCCAGAATAATCCTATTTTTCTCCACAGTCTGGTTGGAGTAACAGTACAGAAGAATCTGTCATGCTGAGAGTGTTAACTGATTTTTCTGAGGATGCTTTTATCCATGCCCTCTGTTGCTCTCATCAATATCCAAGATCATTTCTATTGTAGAAAAAAGTTCTATTAATGATATTCAGAACTGTTGAATCCCCGAACAGTTTGGGTTGGAAAGGACCTTAAAGATCATCCAGTACCAACCCCCCTGCCATGGGCAGGGTCATTTTCCAATGCCAGGTTGCTCCAAGCCCCTTCCAATCTGGCTTTGAGCACTTCCAGGGACGGGGGACCACCCCAATTTCAGCCAATGTACAAAATCTATGTGTAGAAAACATTCTGTTTCACCAGGCTCAGAACTGAGGCTGACCAAAAAATCCACTTTCCAGCCACAAGCACACCAGGGAAGGACTGACAGGCATTGCTTCACTTGCTGGAACTGTTTTATTAGATGTACAAGTGTGGGTCCCACACGGCTTCGCCATCCCTTTCCCTCACTCTCTGCTAGTCACAGCCCTGCCCCTGACACAAACACACCATTCCCTGCATCTTTTACCAACTCCCATTTTCTTAACGTGCCTTTTACAAGGCTCTGAACACAGCCCTGCAGCAGCCTCCCTCCTCCTGATGGCTTTTCCTCAAGGCAGACTGGAGGTCAGTACACTGCAACAAGGATGACTGGAACACGAGGGATCTGAGGCACAAGGCTGTGAGAAGCAAAGTGCTCCCCATTCAGAGAAATTCTTAATTATCAGCTTTGCTTTCAAAGGATAAGCAGCTCCTGTAGCTCTTTAGGGAGCACCCATACACTTCAAGTGCTCTGCTTAATCAGGAGCTGTGTTAAAGAAGGTTCTAATTCTCCCTCTGGGCCAGGGAAACAATTCATCACTTCCACCTGGAAGCAGTGGGATGTTTTGAAGCTGATGCTACCCCTTCAATGGATTTTTATTATTTCTGTGATATTTCATTCTGTTGGCTTCACCCTCTTAGTCGTGGATGTTTGAATGCAGCTGCCCAAGCCCCTGGCACAGGCAGTGCCCATGGGGAGCTTGGCACAGCTCTGTGCTGAGTAACCACGGAGCAGCACCAGCTCCATGCTCCTCTGCCAGGGCATCCCATAACCGAGCCCAGTGCTCTGCCTCAACAGTGGGTTTGTTGACATTGGGGACCCAGCAGGACCCATGGTTCTTCTCACATTTCCTGCTGTAGGTGAGCTTCCCCCTGAGCATTTGTCCTCCTGCACTTCCCTTTCCCTTAACACTCAGGAGCTGAGGGTTTCTATACCCCGTGCCACACGGCCATGACAACTTCTGCCTGGAAAGAGCTCACCTGTAGGACTCCCAAGTCAGTCAGACTGCACAGCAAGACAAAAGGCAAAGAATAAATCTTAAGAGCTCAATATTCCATGTCTGTCCAGGGAGTCAGCCTGTAACTAACCCACTGCTGCATGGCAAGGCTGCACTGCACGATCACTCTCTCCAAACCTGTACCAAACCACGGGAGCCACTGCAATTTGAAACTCACTTGCTTTAAGGAGATTTCTTCTAGCAGGTTCAGGAAAAAAGAACTCTTTAAAATGAAGTAATGAAATAATTTAAGTCTCTGCTTCTGAGAGATGCAAAAAAGGTACAGAAAATTATTTTTAAAATGACAGGATCATCTTTGTGAGAGGAGGAATATGTACATGGAGAGGCATCAGCAGCCAGTTCATGTGATAAATTAACCCTTGTAAACAAATACTTGAGACACAGTCACAGATAAAGGAACTCAGAAGAATCTGTGGGGTTTTTGTTTTGTTTATTGAAATATGAGCAGCAGTATGCAAAAAATATCTTTAAAAACATAACATAGCAAAACCTAGTAATCTTAAAATTACAAAATAAAAAGATGTTTAGAGTTAAATGAAAAAACCTCATTGCTAGAACTGTGTTTCCTACAATGTAAACAAAAGCATAAAGGTTATGCTTGCAACAAACACAGAAGCAGGTTTATGGAGCAGCACAAGAAAGCAACGTTATGTTGTAATCTGATGGTTTGGTCTATTGATCTGAATTCAGAATGGGAAACCCTCCTCAACAGGAACTTCACAACTACAGAAGAAACTTAGTCATGTGTTTGTCATTTGAAGCAGAACATTTAGAAAACGGTTTGGTTTCGATTTTGGTTTTGTTTGCTTTTCCAGAAACCATCACCAGCAACACTCTGAACAAGTCAAACAATATCCTGAAAAAGTCAGTGTTTCAGACTAGTGAGGAAGCCTGACACATTTTAATGTTCTCTAGAGTTATACTGCAAGAATCCCAGCTAATCTTACACCCGAGAATCGACAACTTTCACACTGTAATACTGTGGGGAAAAAAAATCATTGCTTCAAGCAAAACTACAAGAATTCCAACATTTTCAACAATTCTATCCTGAATCCTAACACCTGGGCTGTTTCATCATTCTTTTGCCTGTTGGGCTGTTCTGTCAGGTTTGTCTCTCACTGGTCAACCCTGCTAGGTGATTTTGGTCCTGTAGATTCTATAACAGTGTCAGCCCTGCATGGACAACTACTTCATGCCTCATGCAGCCCATGAGTGTGATACACAGGCACTGCCTGACTGCCAGCAAGGCCCAGGTGGCTAAGGAGCAACAGCCAAGCTGCTGTCTTTTCTCAGGGACTGTAAAGGCACTCCTAGGAAAGCCTCCAGGGTAAGTCTGCTCCAGGCTCTCCGCTGGTATTGCCAAAGCTGTCAGTCAGTGCTGGGGTTGGTGCGAAGCAGAAAGATTCCCAGAAAGAAGAAAATACACTACAAAAGCCAAATCAGTTTTTACTGAGGAGTAACATTCAGTCTAAGCTGGGCTCCATCTGCCACTAGCACTGGCTGAGTCAATTTCCCCATCCCTCTGCTCAGAGCAGGGGGTGATTTCTGCGCTATGTGCTGTACCAGGGGCAGCACTCCCTGCTCTTGCTACACTTTACACATTGTTGGCACCAAACAACTTCCCATCCAATCTATCCCTGCACCCATATCTGAGTTCTGTATCAGCAGCACAGATTAACAAAACAGGATTAGCAACATCATGAACCAGTAGCACACAAAATCTGCTAAGCAGAAAGCTCCCAAAAAGCTCTACTAGGAAGGAACAGAGAAGTAGAACAGACAAATCTGACTGGGTTTGCTCCTGCCAGGCTGCCCTGCCAAAACCAGCAGTCACTGCAGCTATTACAGTTCCAGAACATGTACACAAGCAGAAAAATGCCAGAGCACTTCAGTACTTAATGACAGCATCAGAAGTGGGTTAACTGGATATTATTGCAGAAATTATGGTTCAGTGCATGGGTAGCCAATCTAACCACAGTACTAGCACTAAGCACCAGCTCTGGCTCACAACAGCCACTGCAGCACCCATTCTTGAGTCATTCAGTTGGCCACATATAAGCATACAAGTGAACAGAGACGAAGCCAGGTGAAAAACATTTTGGATAAAGTAAAATTTTGTACCTACAACTGTAATCTTTCCTTAATTCAATGTGCCATGTCATTCATTACATAAGCTAGTCAAGAAATACAATATTCTGTAGTGTCAAATATACATATTCAGCAACTTGACAAACGTCAGGCCTCAAGAAGAAAACAGAAGCTGGATCCTGTGGCCAACTGACTTGGCATCTCATTCAATCAAAAGAACTGTCTGTGGGTTGCAGCCCCAAGGAATGAAAGGGAAGAAACCAAAGCTAAGTGGCAAATGATGTTATTCCCCTTCTCTTGAAGATGCACTCATCTGTTTTCAAACATACTTGAGAAACTGTTTTAAAAAACCAAAACAAAACACAAAAAACTACAACAGTAATACAGAAATTCCTGTACAAGAGAATATTAGGGTTCTGCAGAAGTGTTACAGTTTATTCCTTTAAGGCAATTCATAAAAAACACTTTAATGACACGTAAACAATTTTAATCCTTTAAGATCATTTGTTACTAAGGTACCATACAATGCATGATTTCCACATTTGAGGAGAAACTGTCATTCAACAGAAGACACAAGAACTTGTTTAAAAAATCATTTTCTCAGGATTGCAGTAAGTAACTGCAACACATCTTTTAATAAGTATTTGCATATTAGTCTTCAGCCTCTTCCCCAAACACTGAACCCTTTTCTGAAGAGGCGTTCAGGAAAGAGAAAAAGCAAGGTGAGGTTAAAAAATATAATAGAGTCTTTCTGCATGCAAAATTTTGTATATAATTCACTTCTAAATCTCTTAACATGTTTCTTTCAGCCTCTTTTTTACGATCTAAAGGAGGGAAATAGGCGTATGTTATGTAATTGATTTTAGTGTTTAGTACAGTGTTTAAGTTCTCCGCCAAAGTTTGCAAAATGCAAACATCATGAAGTTCAAGGGAGCCAAGTGCAAGGTCCTACAGCTGGCTCCCAGCAAACCCAGACACACCTACAGGCAGGGCAGAGCACGATGAGAGCAGCCCTGCAGAGAAAGCCCTGGGGGTGAGGCTTGGTGAACAGCTCCCCAGGAACTGGCACTGAGCACACACAGCCCAGGCAGCCCACGGAATCCTGGGCTGCATCCCAAGGGCCAGGGAGGCACTGCCCCCTCTGCTCTGCTCCTGGGAGACCCCACCTGCAGGCCTGAGCACAGTTCTGGGGCCCCCAGAGCCAGGAGGACACGGAATTGCAGGAGCAAGTCCAGAGGTGGCAATGCTGTAAGAGGACTGGAGCAGCTCCCCTGCAAAGAGAGGCTGAAAAGGTTGGGGCAGTTCAGCCTGCAGAAGGAAGGTTGAATGGAGACCTCATGGGAACCTTCCAGTATCTGAAGGGGCTACAGAGAAGCTGGAGAGGGACTCTTTGTCTGGAACTGTAGTGACAAGACAAGGAGTACCAGGTCCAAATTGCAAGAGGCACATTTAACTTAGACATACAGAAGAAATTCTTTACTCTGAGGGTGGTAAGGCACTGGCACAGGTTGCCCAGAGAGGCTGTGGATGCCCCAACCCTGGTAGTGTTCAAAGCCAGGCTGGAGAAGGCCTGGAGCAACCCAGTCTGGTGGGAGGTGTTCCTGCCCATGGAAGTGGAGTTGGAACTGGGAGATCTTTAAGGTCCCTTCCAACCCTTAACATTCTGTGATTCTTTAGATGTGAGAGAGCAATTCCATCATTATGTTAACACAGTCCTTCAATCCCATAAAGATGCCAACCACAGTCACCAGTCTTCTGATTGAAGCCCTGCCATCAGGGACAGGATCAAGAGCATGTTTCACGCAGGTTACAAAGAAGTGATTACTTTTGGTCATTGCCAACAGGTCTGAATTAAATTACATGATCTGGAAGTAAAAGCTTCTGCATTCACTTACTCATTTGCTAAGCCACTCACAGTCCTCAAAGAGACTCAAACTCATACTTGAAAGTGAATTAAATACAGTGTAATCACTAATACTGCATGATGTCTACTGAGAGACTAAAAAGGCCTAACACAGATCAATTCCAGACAGGTAAAATAAACAGCTAGAACAACAAAAAGAAAACAAAATACTTATTCCTTCCAAAAAGTAGCAAGCATTGCCATTTACAAATAGTAGTGTTTATGTTAAAATAGAGAAAGGTACCTAAAAAGAAATAGCCTTGGCAACCAAATCCAAACGGCATGAGTGTAAATCAAAGCAAAACAAGAATCACTACTCCAGAAACGTGCAGGATGTTTACCTTGGATCAATTACTATTTTAAATGCTGGTTAAAAGAGATATTACAAAACCAAAGTGGGAAAAGGCTAAGAACTGCTATTCTGCATTAATATACAATGTGTTTATGACAGCGTTTTCCAATAGAAAATACAAGTGTTTTTACACCACTCCAATATTTGTAAAAAGTATATTTCATGTGTACACTTAAAAAAAAAAATCACATTGTTCAATCTGAGGCAAATTAGCCATAATAAAGTCTAATTTTGCTTATGACAGATGTCAACCTTAAGATATTAAAACACTATGCTAAAAATACAGCTTGCAAGCTGGAGCTGCACATTTTCAAACAGTTTCATAAACATTAAAAAATCCCAAATTATGGTATGTATTTATTTTCTGAAGTCAGTCTTCATTAATTCTTGTCCCTACAGGACAAAAAGATTTTCCAGTTAAGACATTTGTCTGTTTAAGTTTTAAGGGGAAGAAGGGGAAAAGTGTTCTGAATTTTTCAATAGACTATTTTTTCTCGTAGGGCTCAACTGTCACTTAAGCATCACAAGAACAATTTGAAATGTAAAACTGATTAGCTATACACAATGGAATTGGTCACAAAGGGATCTAAAAAAAAAAAAAAAAAGTTAAATCATAAGATCCATTCTCCATATAGCTCACAGTATCCACTGGAAGTTTTCTCTAGAATTAGAATAAGTTCTCTAAAAATAAAGCTGAAGCTGGAATTTCAGCACTATGAAACAGATGAGATGGGATTAAGAGGAGAACCCATTTGTGTAAGTACTTTATCCAGCCACTGGAGGGGCCCATGAAGATGAATTTCTATCCAGCACGGGGTGCTCGTGACATCCTGCCGGTGATACTCGGCTCCCCAGCCCTAGAAAATGAACACAATGGTACTGATCAATTTGAGGACATGCTTGTCTTTTAAAATAACTACTAACAAGAAGCAGGAAATGATGATCTCAAGATACTTATCTGAAGGTAATTCACCATCGAGTAACCCTGATCTAAAGGAACAAACCCACGGCTGGGAAGGAGCAGGAGGGAAGCTGCACCTGGAAGCCTGAATGGAGTCCTGTGTGCCACAGCCTCCTGTGCAGCTCCCTGCTGACCTGAGGGTGACTCCTGGCCACAGCCACACCTCTCTTCTCTTCCACCTCCTGCTCCCTCTCCTCCACACTCTCAAACTGAGCACTATTTGCCATAACTGACAAAACCAATGAGATATCTTTTGGACAAGCAAATAAAACACCTGGAAAACCCAAGTTTGGACTCCACACTAAACCTGAGACAGACAACATCTTGATTAAACAATGCTCAGGAAATGCTCCTGTGAGAATAACAGCACAGCTTAACTCCTGAAACTCAAATCATACCTTTTTTCCATAACCAGGGACTGTTTTAAATTAATAATCAATTGGAAGAAACTGAAAATTTTCTTCAATAATTACACTCCTTTCTACTCACATTCTTTTAGTGGACTTGTTATTCATGTTACTCCTCGAAATTCTGAGCATGAACTTAAATCTCCTTTAACAAAATTAAAGCAACCATAATGAATAAATTCCTGTCCTGAATACTGAAGTAACTGAATACACAGCCAACATTCAATACAGCAATCTGTACCTTTCCTTTCTTGCACTGATTTCTTTCTCCCCAATTAACCACTTTAAATATACTTATCATTGAAAAGAACCACATCAGGCCAGAACAGCTTTGCTGCAGTGCTAATGGAATTACTGCTAAATACCCAAAGCCTCAATATATTTAAACACCCTCAGAATAACTCACCTTTACAAAACTCATGCGAATGGTGCACATTTTGGTGAGCTCATATACTGCTTCAAATCCATGGTTGACAGACTGAGCTAAAAGCTGAGCAAACTCCTGATTGTTAAAAATTTTCAGACTGCATCCACTGGGAATCTTGCACACAGTTGTTGGATGAAAGCCATGGTGGTAATTGCAGTTCCTGCTCTGTACAAATATGCTGCTATCACTTAAACACTCAGCATAGACCTCGCCACCAACATAGTACAGATGAACTCCTTAAAAACAAAGATAAGAACATTTCAAATTACTTTGTTGTCTCTGACTGAGGCAGTTATCATAAATTTTATTTTACACAAAAAAAAAGCAAATTTCTGCCTGAGGAGGTTTTCAGAAAAGCTTTTGCTCACACTATAACAGTCTCATTTCAACACAACAGGCTCATGATACATCAGCCACTAGATGTCCTTCTGTGATCAATTACAGAATAGAATGAAAAAATTACTGCCACATTTCACTGTTATTTCAAGCTATTTTTCTAGAGAATTTATGTGGACTTTAAAACTCCAGTTTTATACACCTGGCAGCTTCTGCCTATGCCAAGTAGAATAGACATAGGTGTGTCCTGGGAGAAGGGTCAGTGATGGACATGAATGAGAAAGAATGAGAAAGAAATCACTCTGCTCTGATTTTCAAAACATTTTATCAAGCCAAAGGACAGGTAAGTCCAACTGGTTACTTCACTTAATTACCATCAGGCTTTACAAACCTTAATATCAACAACACACTTAGATTCATCACATCTGTCTGCATTCAGCTATGCAAATGTTTTGAAGTATAAACATTATTACTGACTAAAAATTGATATACAAAAGCTACCCATTCCTTCAGCAACCAAACTCAGTGCTCACTGCTGCTTCACTGAGACACCTGCATTCCTCCCCATCCCATTTTTCATGGTTGGGATACAGCTCTGTTTAAATCTTCCCTGCAGTACCCTGAGAATCCACTATGGACTATCCTGTGGTGTGCAAGAGGAGGCTGCAGCAAGTCAACAGATGCAAGTTAATCTTTCAGACAGCAGCAACTGTTGTGAGCATTGCTAGACCCACTTGGGACTAAGGTAGGATGGAGGTTACAGAGGAACTGTTGGCTTCAACAACTACAAGCAGCTGCCAGAGAATCTGGGGTGGGCAAGAATGCATTTTCACAACACAACCCAAATTATTTAAAAAGACAGTAACCACCACTTGCCAGCTACAGCAAAAAACCTTGGCACATAGGATTGCGTGATTCTGAGGCAGCAAAACCTCAAGACCTTTCAATCAAAAGCCATAAATAAGCAGTATTTTATCCCTAAGCAACCTTAATTGTTGTCAGAGCAGTTACCATAAAGCAAAGTTTAAGTTCAATAATTACCATTAGAGATGCAGACATTTTAAAGCTCATTACTATTCTACAACAGGATGATGGGTTCTGGTTACACTTCTGACCTTAGGCAGATGCACAAGATTTCTCTGCCAATACCATCAAAAGGGGTGAGCCAAAACAAAAGAGGAAACCATCATGCTCCAAAAATCACTTGTTCCCCTTTGTAATATTATTTATAAATTTTTTTTGACAACTGCATTGCAGAGCCAAGTTTCCAGCAGATACAAACAGAAGTTCTGGTCTCCAAATTATCTGCAAAATTTTGTCACATTTATAGTAGTTTCTAATTAAAAGAATGTTATGCGACAGGGTGAATTTTCATCAATCAAAACTCAAGACCAACTTTACCAAATGCTCTTAGGTGGTAAAAGACTTCTAAACACATGCAAAGAAACAGAGTTTTCTTCTCAGGACTGAGTTAATTACAAAAAAAGAAAAATATTCAGAAAAAATGTTCTACAACTTAAGATACTCCAGGCACATTCCATCAAAGATGAAAACTGTGCATCTCTATGCACTATCAGCCAAAACAGTACAGGAAAACTAGAAGATCTTGCAAAACCTGCTGTCTCCAGGAATCCCTCCCACACACATCCACACCCCATGGATTCGCTCAGACAAATGAGCCCTTGCAATTTTGCATTAGCACTTCAAAGTCCTGCTGCCAACTCACCAAGATATTTGAACATACTGTAGACAGCAGGTAATACCTTACAACAACAAAACAAAACAAAACAAAAAATCTGACATACTGTAAAGGGGTACGGAGAATATCATGGCATATCCTGTAATGTTTCTTGCTGCTGAAACACAAACCACTACACATCATTTAACTTAACAAGAAAGCCCCACTGGCAATCTAGTTTGGTAAGGAAAGGGTAATATTTAGTCTTTTTAATTAGTGAAAAAGAAAAATGCATGCAATTCCCAACTAATTAGAATCAAACCATGCCTGAGCTGTTTTCTGGTACTGGAGAGATAGATAATGTATCACATCTCAGATTACCCCTAGCAGTATAGAGAAGCTGAAACAAACCCAAGGGCTTGGTGTCTCCTTCCTGAGGGAGACCCCTCAGTTTTACCTTTGCCAATGTGCCGCCGAGTGTTCTCGATGGTCGAGTTGCGATTAACGTTGGAGAGCAAACCTAGGCAGAACCTGTTCTTGTTATTGGAGGGATCTGTAAACCCATCTACCAAGACACTTGTGGAAGATGCATGGAAAGCCTCCCCAACACGGTTATTTAACTCATAGTACACAATGGAACACCAGTGTTTGGGTTCTTCATAGGCAACGGGCTGAACATCTGAAAAGCAAATGGAAGTCACGGTTTATGAAAGCTACAGCTGTCAAGCAGATCTTCCAAAACATCAACAGCTAAGGAAAATTTTAGTGAACATTTATGATGGGCAAAAGTGTCCTGATTATAATCTTAATGATTTTGACCATCGTGCCTTTTAGCTGGCCTGTTGATTTTACAATTATTTTCCAATTTTAAGCCTGATATTAAACAAAAACAACCTTACACACAGACACGAAAGACTATGTGATAGCAGGTAAAACATAACTCTTCTGCCCACTTTTAAAAAATCTGTTATAACTGGGGACTAAATTTTCAGAGCCTTTGTGCAAATGTTATTCCAGCAACATGCAAAGGTAGCAGAAAAGTAATGAAAAAAATGTTCAACTCACTGTAAGCCACATTATGCACCTGAGGCTTTAAAAGGAAAAGATGAAAATAAAAATAAACAAGGCAAGTTTTATGCTCAATTATGTCTCTTTCAGCCCCAGTTTGCCTAGGAGGACTCCTTCTACCTACCAGCAAGATTTACTGGCCCATTTGAAGTTATGCATTCAGTTTGGTCATGAGTTGCAAGAAGCCAAACTATGTAATTTTACACCAGACTATACAACTCACCTCTGGTAGATATATTTGGCATGATTTGAGGGATCATTGTATTGCTTGTGTCCATAGACTGTGAATTATCCTGCCCCATTTGTTCATCAGGAGGCATATATGCAGGAGGTGGAGTATCAGCTATAAACATGAAAAAAAAATCAGAATAAACTTCAACAATTTAGAGTATTTATTTATACATTCTACAGATGTAAACACACAAAAATATCCCCCAACAAGATGTTAAAAAAATCTGGCCTCATTTTCAAAGAAATCTGAACACAGCCAGCTGTCTTTACAGTAGACTCTTTCAATAGCTAAAATTTTACCAAATTTGAAAAAAATAAGAGCTGCACTTTTTCCTTTCTGCGTTTTTTTTTTCTTTAATACTAGCACTCCTGCATTTGGGCAAGATGACTCTGCTTCCCCCTTTTTGTCACACAAACATGAGCTTTCTTGCCTATCGTCTTCTCAGCGCTCAAAAATAAAGCAGAAGAAATAACTATTTGCTTAGTATTACAAAGGCCTAGAACAGTTTGGGGTTTTTTGGTGCTCCTGCAGGCTGAGTTCATTACAAAAGCGTGGATCTATTTTCTTCCATCAGCACAGCACTCAGTGTGGGAACACCCACTATGCCCCACAAATGCATCCACCCACCCCAGTGATCCCAGCACCTGGCAAACACAGATTCCCACAGGCTGGGACACTTCTGGGGAAGTGAGCAACCAGACAGAACAAAGATTAGGCCACTGAGCTAGTGGAAAAATAATATCTTTACTCTAATAAATTTGTGGCTTTATAAACCACACCAATAATCAGACAGAATCAGTAAGACTTCTTTCTTTTTTCCCTGTCAATTGTTTCTTCTGTATTTTTCAATTCAGTTAAACAGAATCCATTTAACCCAATCCATTCCCAACAGAAATGTTACTTCTCTCCAGTTACACACTTTATTTTGTGTTTTTATTCAGTGAAAGACATTAGTAAATTTCCTGTTCAGCATCCTGCATTTGCTTTCTTTTCATTGCTAAATATTCTTCTAAAGTATGGATTAGTTATTCTATAGTGAAGCTGTGCAAAATAACTCACCAGTATTACATCCACGACAAAAAAAACAGGAAAAATAAAACTGTTAACAACTAACTCCTGACCAGTGACAAAACTAGGAAGAAAATCCCATAAAATGCAAAAGAAAAATCCATTTATGGCAAATATCACGATTTCCTGAGGTCACAGGTCACAACAACATGCGCCATTTCAATGATTTTTAATGAACTGCCGTTCAGGCTGTACTCACCTGGCAGCTGAAAGGGGCTGGAAGGCCCCGAGCTGGCTGGGGAGCTGGGGTAAGTGCTGCTGGCTGGAGAAGGGGGGTAGGGGCTGTTGGGCGAGATGGAGAACGGAGTGCTGTTGGGCTGCTGGAAGGAGTCGGGAAATGTCGCGTTGTGCGGCATGTGGGGCTCGTTGTGGCTCAGGTTCCTGAACTGAACTAGCAGACTGTGCTGGGGGTTGAATTCGCTGTGCCTAGGCACTAACACTGGAGGTAGAACTGCAAAAAACAAACAGAACCCAGATAGAGTTAGATTAAAACCCGAGATAGAAGAGATACAAATAACGTGCTGTTCTGCTCATCCTGATAATTTCAACTCCAGCTGAGGTAGAAAGTGGATGAATCTGGCACGCCTTTATCCCATCCTCTCCCCTTTATTTTTTTACATCATGCTTGGTGGTAGATTCAAACTTTACTCTTGCAAGAATCACAAAAACATGCACATATTTCACACAACTCAAAGATGATGCTTCTTGAAAAAATAATAAACCAAACCAAGCTACATGTGGCATCTACTGAAATACTGATGCAGAAGTGCAAAACTCAGGTCTGCGTACACTAGCAAATCAGAGGAAACAAATACAGTCTCTACTGCTATGGTCAAACTATAGTTACCTATCATCCTTTCCACTGAAGAGAAACAAAATCTGTACTGCCATTCATTTTAACTTCAGGATGGGTGGAGTCTGGAATTCAGTGCTGCAGCAGTGCACTTGAGCACTACAGTAGAGTTACAACCACTTTGGGGAGCAAGGGAAGCAACTTCTCACCACACTGTCCAGGGCAACATTCTTCATCTCTCCCACAGCAATCCCAATCCTCCTCACCTTTCCCAAGGCAGAACACTTTAACAGCAGGCTTCTTGCCTGGCACACACCTTCCTCTAACTGATCATGTCTCTTGGCTCTATTCATCTCTGCTGTCCCCTAACTGGAAGTTATGTGGGGAACTCTACCACTCTAGAATTTTATTAACTTTTTCATCTCCTCAGTTCATATCACACATTGATTAAATAGCAAGTCCCTGAAAGGCAGCCACTAACCTCCTTGCAAGGCCTGAGATATTGAAACAAATTTCTCAAAGAAACTAAACCTGGAAGAACACAACACTGCTTTCTATTTTATGACAAAGAAGAACTTTGCTATTAACTTTTAAGGGCAGCAGGCTCAAGAGGTCTGTGGGAAAACGGTAATTTATCCCAATGAAAACAGCTAGTACAAAATGGACCACACACCTCCCCAAAACCCCACCACTAATGTACACTTTGAACATTACTCTCCCAAACTGCCTCTTCTAATTGGTTGTAGAGTACCAGAGGAGAAAGAGGATGGAGTGAATACTTAAGTGGTTACTAAAGATTCAGTTCAGTTTTTAGGACAGTAACTTTCAAACATACCTGGGCTCTCCACCCTCTTGTAGTGGTATGGATTGATGCAGACTTCCTTTTGTTTGGATCCAAAAGGAAATTCACAAATATCCAAGGGCTTCAGCTCGTGATGGCTTTGTAGATCGGGCCAGCGCCACACGCGGCAGTAAATGACGTGGGGAAGGCCCTTCCTGTGGGACACCTGCAGCCGCCCATCCAGAGAGCGCGGGATGGTAACGCACTTGCTGGGCTGCCCTGGGCTGCTCAAGGCTTTCTCCAGTTCTTCCATTGCACCCTTTTTCTTTTTCAGCTTTTTTACCAAAGCATCGACAGCTTTTTCGGCCCATTTTTCCTCTTCATCTCCTTGTTTCCAGCCCAACAGACGCTTTACAGCTGGGCTAGTAAAGGAGAACAAACTGGCCATTGACGTCATTTGACACAAGTCTTCAAAAAGTTTGTTGGGTTTTGTCTGTTGGGTTTTTTTTCCAAATAAATGTCAGTGTATACTCAAAGCAGTTATGGCAACTGATGAGCTGTATTATTTCCTGGAGGATGACAAATGAACATAGAGATGTCAGTGATGAAGTCTTCACATCAAAAGTGATGATCGATTCCTCCAATCTAGTACTAGTAAAAAGATAATTTAACAAGGAATTAGCAAACAGGTAAAGGTTGTGGTAAAACAAAAAGGCAGATATGAAAAGACTTTCTGTTTCAACCCTAGCATTGCACCTGATTTTGTTCCAAAACAAAATCCCAGAAGTACTGTGATCCCACTCTAAAAAAGTAATTAGTCCCCAAAGCTTGCACTACTGATTAGTGGGACAAGGGACCATCAAGGGATGACAAGGACAGCACAGTTCCTGTTAATATTCCTTAAATTGATTACTTTCTCTCAGAAGATAGGCTTGAGGAATATGCTTTAAAACTAACAATATAACCTGTCACAGTGCCACATTAGAAGACTAAACTTGCTATGAAGAAACAAGGAAGAAGCAGGGTGGAACCAACCACCAGTCTCCAATACTGCATGGAAATATTCAGCTTCTGAAATGGATCTTTATTTCCAAAAAGAAAAAAAAAAAAGCCTAAAGCATCTGCTTTGTCTTGAGTTCTAATTAGTTACCCCAAGTTTCTGAGAGTATTAAAAGAAATTAGGAAGAAACTGTAGATGAAGGAAAAAAAAAGCACAATTAAAAGAAAAACCCAATAAAAAATACAAACCAAACCTTCTCCAGCCACCCAGAGAGATGGTCAATCTTTTTTTAGCTGTAGCTAATTTTATGCTGCACTTCCTTATATCTTTTCAGATGAGTATTTGAAGAGCTGGATATTTTTAGCCTTGGCAAAAAAAAATTGTTTTCTTCTCCCCAGAAAAAAGAAGGGGGGAAAAGACATGGTGGAGTAAGCACTAGAAATGTGACCTTTACTACAAAGTGCCTCCAAAAGAGAGCAGCAGAACAACTGGCTCATGAATGGTGTTTTACCACTCACCAGCCCTAATGCAAATCCTCCCCCCAGCAATTTAAGGAGTACCGATGACAAGAGGAAATGATGTGCTGTGGCAACGAACTGATAAGAACTTGTAAAATCCCTTGTGAATACTAAATAAGCAAGTATAGACAATGAGCAGCTGGCAAAAAGCAAGAGCAGAGCTAAGAGAAAGGATGTCAATAACAAAAGATGCTTCCTCTCCTGCTACAGAGACTGCCAAACAACATTGTCTCTCCACTTTTGATAAACCATGGTGAATTAGAACACCTACCTTGCCCGAGACACCAAATCTCCACATAAGAGAAAAAGGGGGTGGGGAGGGGGAGCAAAATGTTAAATATCTCTGTGCTGGTTCTTTTAGATTGCTACCTTTAATCAAGAAGATCTTTTTTCCTCCCATCTTTGATAAACTTAAAGTCATCTGATAAGGCTTTTTAAGAGTCTGGGCACATTTACAGGCTCACTCAGGCACTTGGACAGATACTTTCATATAACAGAACCGTGTACTAAGCACCATCAGCCAAAGCTACAGCAAACATCCCTAGGCAAGGCATTTACGTCCTGCATGTAACCATCCTGTATTTTTTATTATGGAGTTAGAGGGTGAGGAAAGCAGGGAACAAACTCAAGGACACTTGGTGCCCCTTTACAGGAAAAAATCCATTTACTTCATGCAGCAGCTTAGTCCCATTGGTACTTCTTTGATTATTGAGCTTTGTTTCAGTAATACGGAAGCAAAAATTGGAAAAGAAAAAAACCCAGAAAACCTGTTTGACCATCTTTCTTCCTAGAGCTCTCTCAAAAAAACAAAATGGAAAAAAAAGAAATTAAGAGAAGTCTCCCACTGCTTCAGTAACTCCCTAGAAGAAAACTAAAGGAAAAAAAATAATTACCTATCACCTGTTTTCTTCAGAAATATCACCATGTCTACACTTTCAGAGTAATTTTGTTCCCTCAGATTGTTACACATCAGAACCTTTGCACCCTTCAAAGTAACAGGAAATACATAAAGGGAGATGAACTTGGCTGGGAACTCAGACTGATTTTTTTTCTTTTACTGAGGATAAAAGTCTACTGTTTTAAAAAGTAAAAGCTGTTTATAGTTGCAACTAACTTACTTTCAAGCCTCGCATACATTCAGTAGCTGCAAGATCAGCAACTGTTCACACCCCTAGAAAAGGAAATGAACCCACCTAGAATCCCAGACCAGAAGACAATTAAAATGTTCTATTTTTGCTTTCAGCTATGCTTTCAAAGAATCTTAAGCATCATAAAGGCAGAAGAAGCACTGGAAATTCCTCTGGTTGAGCTCAAAGGAGACCTGAACAAATATCTCCTGATCTATCCCATTACAAGATAATGGGATAATGCTATGATCATGTAAAAATTTATTTTGTTTTACAGTATTTTGAACATAATGCATCAACTAGGAAAAATATTTTATTGGTTTTATATAATTTCAACATCACTTACCCACAAGTATGCTCATGGAATAAACAAGCTCACTAAAAGGAAAGGAAGTTGGAACAGTCCTACAAAGATGATATTTTGCAGTAACTAGTATTTGTAGGGCAAGTGTCAAGGGAATTCTGATAAATGACTGTCCTACAAACTATCATTTCAGAAATAATCTGCTTGCAGTAACTAACACAACTAACTTTAAAAACTTTACATTTGTCTGAGGGCCCATCAACAAAAGCAAAGCCTGGTAAGACATGCATTTCAGAAACATCAGAGCAGATTTTACCAAAACTCCTTCAACTTCTTAAAAAAAAAAAGTTTCCACATACTTGCTTGTAGCTCTAACCACTGAAAAATGAGACTGCTGAAGTCTCAAACCTTAATACCACTCACTCTAACTCCATTCTGGTCACTTAGGAGGCTTTCAAGGCTTCAGGAGAAGTGTATTTGAACCTGTTCAAGACAATCAAGGGAAGGAAAGAAAATGCAACAGAATACTATTAGGCTTTGAGAAGTACAAAATGACACCGAATTTATCCCACTGCACACCTTCCAGAAGTTCATTTTGGAAAGCAAAACACCAAAGGTTTACAGCTTTTGCCTTTTTTTAAGAAAACAAGGCAGAATTAAAAAGCTTCATGAATCATGAGCTGGCTTCATGAGCTATTTAAGGCCACAAAGCAGTAGGTTCAGGTATTTATGTAGAAACCAAACATTTCCATGTAGAAACTGCAATTCATGTAGGGTTTTTAGATTTCTGAATGTGTGGCATAAACCACATTTAGAACATTTACTTGCATTTGCTGTAATTTCAGCATCTAATTTGTGAAAGGTTTCTAAGCAATCCTCACATCTGCCAGGAACAGCTTCTCCAGATCATCTGTACTTACAATCAATTTCTTCTGAGGCTTAAAAGCAAGTTATGAGCTGTGATTGCTGTACCACAGAGCATCCCTGAGCTTTGAACACAGAAACAAATGCTTTCAAGAGTCACATTTTTCATTCAGTGGTGCACAAATTACTCGTATTGCTGCACCTCTAGACACAGCTGGTAACAACTTTCATGGGGAAAAAAGCTTACTTAAATTTCCTTAAGAAGCAGAGGGTCTATTATGCATTACCTTCTTTTATTAAATAACTTTTCAACTGAGCTACAAGAGAACAACAACTGAAAACCACACTATTACATTTAAAAAAAAAACAGTTACAAACACTCTTTAAAGAGTGAGTGCAATGAATTACATGGAGTAGCATGAGGGGGCTTTTAAAGGTCAAGTATAAAAGGAAGTAATTGCTGTATCAAAATTAGACTTTGGGGCATACATTACTTGTACTTTTAGAGTTCTTGTTAATAGCTACAGCAAATGGAAGAAAACTAGTCAGGTGAGCATGTCCATTGTTTGAACCCCCTCCTTAACACCTCATCCAGCCAGCCAGAGAGAAACAAAGCTGGCCAGCAGAACTTGCATTTCATTTTTGCAGATGGAAGAACACCACCTTCCATCTGCCATCACAAATACTGAGCAACTTGACTTCCTTTTAGCAGTTCTTGTGAAATTTCCTTAATCTACTACATTGGCAAGTTCAGTAGGTTCATTTGATGCCAAGGAACCTCCTGGCTAAAAGGACCTGAGCAAGAGTCACTGCAGAACAGAAAATCTAATATTACATATGGTGAACCTATTTTATGAGAAGCATTTTGTATAGAACATCTTCTCTCATTGGTTCCAAACTAATTTCCCACTTGCAAAATCTAGGTTTGAAGTACCACTAACCAAGCAAACCATCATCCCAAGCAGCAGGGCAATGAATAATGCTTTCACAAGCACAAGAATAAAATGGGTAAAACCATTTTAAAATGGGTAAAGCAAATGACCCTCATCCCTTTCTACTGCCAGTACTAAGCCTGTGTTCAAATGCACAAGGACTATGCTCTTCCCACTAATTTACTTGTTTGCAAATTCAGGGAGCCTCTGGTAGCATCATACCCAATGTGAAACGAGGAACTTCACTGCTGATGATTAGAAGCTGTTTTGAGACTCAGCTTCATACAATAAACAAAGCACCACTTATAACCAGCAGCACAACTGGGAGTTCATTAGAGCTGCTGCAGATCTGCAGTTAAAGCTGCTCTGCAGTCAGCTCTTGTGTTTATTGCCCTTCAAACTCAGAAATGCTCAAGTATTTTGACTCCATACACACATTAACATACATATTCACACAGAAAGCTCAGAAGCTCAACTTAAGTATATTACAGTGTGCTATACTATATACACAGATCAATACTTTAAAACTACAACCTCACACATCAATTGCACCTGGTTTTATTAAAATCCTTCTTTCCTTATAAATTTCCTGACAGGAACTGTGCAGGATTGTGCTTGGGTTTCATTATCATTTTCTCAAGTCTACAGCTTACATTGCAGCCCAGCATACAGTCCCATGCAATGGCACATATTAGAGTCTTTTCTTGAGAACAAACACAGGAGAAATGTTAGCTCCACAGTTTCTCCATACTCATCAAGCAGAAAACAAATCCTAAGATGACACTGTGGTTAAGAAACTTGTTCTATAATCTTCAGGGCCTGCATCCTTCAAACCATTGCCACAGCCTCTCCACGGAAAAGATTTTTCTTCAATTATCCTACGTAACATTTCAGCCACAAAGAACAGCACCAATGAAAAACCTTTTCCCCCTTCTCCCCATAAGTTTAAGTAAAAGATGAAAGAGATTTTATAAATTATATTAAAAAGGAACTTGTGGTATTTTCCTCAGAACAGGGCTTGCAGTACCAATGTACATCCAGCTGACCAAAATCTACGGTAAGTGCTTTTACCCTGGCACGAGATATCTTGCTTCAAACATGCCTTGTAAGGCAATATAATCTAACTGATAATACATGTAAACAAGAACAGAAAAGAACTGTCTGGTGTCTTCAAAACTTTTACTAAGCGTGACTGCCCTCCAAACAGAAAAATCTACTGGCAATTGCTGACAGGGCTTTCTCACACAATACTTTTGCTTTTAATTTCCACATCTGTACACCATCTAAAACACAGCTTAAAAAAAATGCTGAAGCATTTAGCTCTGTCAGCTGAGTATTTAACCAGCACTCTCTTAAAAGAGGCCAAGCACAACTAGCAAGTAATACAATGTACATGGAAGATATAGCTCAGAATAGCAAAGTCGTCTTCTGCTTCTTCTTAAGGTTTTCTCAAAAACTACTGTCAAAAAGTAAAACCAGTGATGATTTCTTCCCCAAAAGAGGCCCAGGCAAAAAGACCACTAAGAGACCTCCACTGCACTTCCAAAACATCATCACTTCCATCTGATGTCAATAAAAGCTCAGAAAAATTATAATCAAAGAACGGTTTTGAATTTGTTCTGCATTATGACAAAACTTGAGTTTAACTCTGATAAGGGAAAGGGAGGGAGAAAACACCAAAACCCACCATGCTTAAAAAGAGCTATTTCTTAAAGCTTCCATATTTACAACAAAAAAAAAATTTCCAATGTTTCCATGGCCCCGGTCTCTGCAGCTGCTCTAATTACTGAGCAATTAGCTTTTGTAGAAATTCTTAAAACTATAAATTCCATCTTAGAACCAAAACCTGTCTCCCAGAAGTGTATTGTCAGAATTGTACATTTTCTCACACTCCTGTTTCAGCTAACTGGCACTTTCCAGCAGAAGCATTATGTTGGAAAATGCCACCATCAACAGCAGACAGCCCTGAAACTGCCTCCTATTTTTAAGGTTATTTAAGATCTACTCTAACCAAAGCTGATAACTACAATTTAGAATCCATTTCTTAATTAAAATTCCATAGAAAAGCACTGCTACATTTCACTAAACATGAAAACAAAGGCCTATGCCTCCATTGGTAGGTTGGTGGATGTGGACATGGACAAGCAAGTGGGTGATTAGGAATGACCTCAGTACTACAGTTCGAGACAAAAATGGGAAAATAAAGGGCATCTTGTACTTTTCACAAACCCTAAAGTATGCTAAAAAATTAACAAGCTGGACAAAGCCTTCTAAAAATTTAGATGTTCATGTGCAAGACCTTCATAAAGACAAAGTTTCTAAATACTTTGAGTTGGCAACAAAAAGTATAACCTGGAAAATGGGATACTAAAAAGCTTTTAAAAGAAGAAGAAAAATAAAGATGTATATGTGTGTGTGTGTACACTTCCACTCCAACTGAATTGCATTAAGACTGTGACAAGTTTACAAAAGCTACAGGATTGGAGGGAACACTGACAATAGTAATTCAGCAAGTTTTTTCCCCCTTGCACAGAATGAATGAATGGCAAAGTATTCTAAATTTGTCAGTTTGTGACATGCACTGACCCAGAATTCAGAGACACTACTTCATAGCTGGTGTATCAGTAGCAGGGACTGTGACAAAGCTCCTCTGTCAGGGATGACAGTGCTGGCAGGCTCCCTCGGTGCAGGTCAGCAGGGATACAGACTTGGCAGGCAGTGCCCTGCACCTTGCCAACCCACGCTGCCCAAGCGCTCCAGTGCCAGCCAAACTTTTCTACGTGGTCACAGGAACACGGCTAAAAAGGCTCCCAGAAAACAGAGCAGGAACTTGCACTGTGACTAATGATAACGGCCAAAGTGTTAAATTACTGCTCAACTTGCTTTTAATGAGCTGTTTATCGTTAGCCATGAAGATATCTCAAGTGCACTCAGCTCACACAAGAACAAATCTTCTCATTCTGAACACGAGCTCCTTACCTGTTATTAAAAAAAAATCAGTAAAGATCTTTAAAGAAACATTAACAGATTAATATAAAAGTCATTTCACCAATCTAACAGAGACATTTGAAGAAACTTGTACTTTAGTAAAAAAAAAAAAAAACCAAAACATGAATATAACCAACAAAGCCTTAACTGGAAGGAAGGGAAGACACAGGGACTTGCACAGAATTGCCACAGGAGTATTTCTGCAGATATTTAATTCAGCCAAGAGCAATAAAAGAGTTCCTAGCATTTTCCTTAGACATCTATAAAGAAAATAGAGAGAACAGTTTTCTGCAATTAAAAGTGTCCTCTGAAGCATTAAAGATCACAACATAATTTGCAAAGAACATTCAAATAAATCCAAAAAGCTCCTTAATTGAGGATGAGCACTCCACCTTGGAAGCCATTTTTTTCCAGCTTAAATAATATTCAGTGATCATAAAACTCTGCACAGATCACCCCCTCCAGGTGCAAGATTAAAAATCTGACTTCCTAACAAGTACAAAATAGTACAGGGTCAACAATTATAGTTTCATCAGAGGTTAAAACTACAAACCTCAAAAAAAAAAAAAAAAAACAACAAAACCCCACCCACCACAGCAGCAGCACACCGTGTTGTGAACGTTCATCATCAAGAGAAAGAAATGCACAGGAAGCCTCTCTTCCTTCTTTGCCATTTCTCAGCCCCATCATGATTGTCCATCTGGGCTTCCACTAGGAAAGCCCTCTTCAGAAAAAGAGAAAATTCCTATTTCAAATGTATGTCCTCCACATTTAAAAGGAAAGGTTTGAAAAATATAGGTATCCCAGTAAGCACATGGTTTGTTGGGGTTTTACTCTGCAGAAGTAAGTGGCATTAGGCACTTAGCAGCAATTTCAAGGCCAAGTGAACAAAATTTTAATATCAGAAGTAAGAGTAAACCACTATCAAACGGCAGGGATTAAGACATTAAATCCAACACAGACAGGGCATTCTCAAAAGTTACAACACACTAATTATGAAACATCTTCAATTAAGTTATTTGCTGCTTCTATTAACTTCCACTACCACTAGCTGCCAACTTCATAAAGCATTACAGGTTTTGATGAGCACAGGCACATGACTGCAAGTGTTTGCACTTTTTTCTTTACTCCAGTCAAACTGTGATTCCTCAGAATACCAGGAGGATATTCAGTGCAGAACTTCTGTAATTGACACACACAATGAACTATGCTCATTTCAGTTTTCAGCATTTTAAAGCCACCCATGGAAGACCAATTATCTGAAATTAACGAAGCAATGAAAACCAGCAAGAGATTTCATCTAAAACTATCATATACTGACAACCTAATTTCCCATGACAGACAAAACTTTGCTGATGCAAATTCTGACAGTTATTCCTTGGAGGTTTTATTAAAGCAGCGAGACCAAGTGATTCACTGCATAGAATTTCTAAATCCCTATCTATTCTACCAAGAGACTCAAGAACTATTACTGAACCTATTCAATAATACATTCAACACTACTGCTGAATCAATTCTTCCCTATCTCATTTTCCTGCAAAATATCACTCAATTACCTTAAGGCCACATAAGAAACCCCACAGCTGGAACAGAGCACAGATCACTTGATTTCCAGTCTTGTGCTTTTAACCGCAAGAGCATATTTCCTCTATTAAATTTATAACCCGCAGAAGACAAAAATTGCCATTCTAAATCACCGAAGCTGTGCATCTGTTGTCCGGCAGCTGTCAGGGCTGGGCTCACTCTAGAAAGGCGAAGGTGGACAAGCGTGTGTTTGTGAGAGTAGTGTGTGTGTGTGTGTGAGCCCTCACATCGCCTCCCGCCTCTTCACCAGTGCCTGCAAACGTGTTTGTTGCTTTCCCCTCGCTCAGGCCTGACTCCAGCTAACAGACTAAGAGACTCCTCGTCTCAAAAATAAAAATAAAAATAAAAATAAATAAATAAAAAAACCCAAAAAACAAAAACAACAAACAAAAAATCCGAAAAAATTCAAACAACAGAAAAAAAGAGACAAGCCCCTCGAGTCTCTGCTGAGCACCGCTGAGCGCTGTTCGCTCCCGTACCGGCACCACGCGTGTCCGAGCAGCCCCGCGGGCGGCCCCGCGCTCCCCTCTCCCTCCCGGGGCTGCACCTTCCCTCACAGGCCGCTCCCCGTCCCTTCCCGCTCCGCCGGGACCCCCACGTCACCGCGGGCCCGCTCCAGGCCTCGGCCCCGTCTCCCCCACCACCGCCACCGCCGCCCGGAACCCGACCCGCAGCGCCGCGACCCCGCGGCCCGCA